>JAESVK010000651.1:887606-909129 GCA_017140935.1 Hamamelis virginiana | reverse complement strand
GCTCAATGCCAAGCTGGCCTTAATTCTGTTCCCTCATAGAATTGAAAGTTGAAACCATGATCATATGCTGCACGGACCTCAGGCCTGAACAACCAAACGGAAAATTCACTTTCACTTTAGGATCTGTTTGAATAAGTTTCTATTTTTTATTTTTTTACTATTAAAAAAATATTGAATTTTAATAATTAGTTTTAAAAGTGAAATAATAAAAAAATCTCACTGCCTCAACTTTGAAAAGTCACTACCAAAATTTTGTCCAATAGAAACTATATAAAACTTCTTTTTTTTTTTTATTAAAAGTAAAAAAGAGAAACTAGAAGTTTAACCTAACGGACTCTTACCCACAACGAATATCATAAGGCCATGTGTGGAGGACCTATGAGAGTTCCTTCTAAGTTATCAAAGTACGAAAATCCAATTGCCCGTTGTCTTTTACATATAAATTTTAGAACATTTTGTTAAAAAATCCCATAAACTATAGGTTAGTTTCACAAAACTCTCCTGAAAATAACCCTCCCATATAATAAAATTGAATAATGATAAATTTGTAACGTTTTATTCTTTCTTTTTTCTCTGGTAAAATTTAGCAGTTCTTGTGAAACAATAATTCAAAAAGTTATTTGTTCTATTTTCATAATTCAAGAGGTGTTATTTAGCTTGTTCAAGGAATTCTGTAAACCTATACTATAACTCAACAGGCTTTATTCCGTTCCATTTTGAGATTCAGGACATTTTATGAATCTAACTTATAGATTTAAGGGAACTACATGTAACTTATCCTAAATTTTATGTGTAAGCCCATCAGTGCAAATGGCACAAATGCACCATTATACAATATGACAGCAAAATATTAACAGAAATTACAGTGTAAAAACGAAATTGTGGCATTGTATGAAATCACAAAAACTGATTCGCAGTCGAGCTGAATACCTTAAACACCACGAAAAGACAACGTATTGATGGACTCAAATCAAATCCGAGGCAAGAATAGATGAACTGATTCTATTCATGCAGGACATTCAAACCCCACTAATGACCGACAGTTTACAACTCTTCAACAAAAGCAAAAGCAGAAGTGTACCTCGATTAACAATCACTAGGGGGATGCCATACCATGCATGAGAGTACTTTAAAGTTTAAACTTAATACTTAAATTAAGGGACAAAACGACTAAAAGGGACAGATTCAGCTGTCTTCTGTGAGATTGACAAACCGGCAACAAAAATCATCTGGCCATACCCAGTTTCTTTAGGTTTATATTATAACAGAGTTTTCAAGTAATAGTCCACTCAGATGCCTAGTAAAACTTGTCCTCAACTATTGATCCAAGCCAAGCAGGGTACGACAGGGTTTAACTTCGGCTGGAAGGGAATCAGCCGCTATCTGACCGTGCCTGAAAAGAAATCGAGTCTACATAAGAAATCATAAAATTACCCAATAAAAGGAAGGAGAGAGAGAGAGAGAAGAATGATAGCTATTCTCGTTTAAACAAGTGGGGGTTCTTCCCTCTTTCTATAAGAAATAGGGAGCTTAAATTATCCTAGATAGGCAGACACAACGATGGGTCATGAAACATCATTACATAATGCTATGTCCTTTTTCCTTCTCTTAATTCTCAACAAGATAATAATCGGTTCTCAATAACCGTTGATTCATTTTGTATAGAGGAACAATTTTGGAACCCAAGTACAACATTCTCGTAATAATATTATCCAAAACCTAAATCTCTATGCAGCAATGCAACTTCAACAGCTTCCACTTCTATTAACATTATAGATAAGATGATTCTTCATTGGTGCAAAGCTTCTTAGGTATTGAAGTAATTCCTCAACTAACTAAGCATTATCCCAATGTCAGGGGTAGTGGTAAAAAGGGATCCCATGGCAATTCTCTCACTTCAGACGGTTTTGTATCCTCTATTTCATAAATATTGTGTATTTGCATATGCAAGGATACATATGCATATGGACTACTTTTTTCAACATTCAAACCAGGGGCTTACCTGGCGGGGAGATGCTGACCTCGACCTCGATCTTGGTCTGCGTATTTTAATGAGCAAAGGACCAGTGATGTTGATAAGGGTTAGAAACGTCACCAAGGAAAGCAAGGTATTAAAGTGAACAGTATAGTTACGCCCCCAAATACCTGGACACTTTGGCAGGAGATGCAGATCTAGATTTTGATGCCGACCTAGAAACAGATCGTTCCAATGACTTGCTGCAGAAAGCAGCAAAAAATCTCAGGATGTGAAAAGCATTTAAACGGAGCAAAAATATAAAAACATACCCCGAGTGTTTACCTTCGATTCCTTCTTGGACTTCTGCTTCTGCTGCGGCTCCTTGATGGACTGCTCTCATACCTCTTCACCTACCCCATTTGACGTATGAACAAACACCAGCACAATCTTATTAAAGTGGAACTTTAAGTCGAGCCCCCAAACATCAATCCTCTAATTTATAAAACAATAAATGATCCTACACCTCTCAATATAGCTTGGTATAAAAAAAAATTCATGGCAAAAGCTGGAAGAAAAATACATGCAGGATACAGCAAGTTATCTTCCTTTTAGTAATATTTATGAAAAATTAAACCCTACTCCCCTCCTTTTTGTTTGCCAAAAACATTTATCAGACTCCATTACTCCAAAAAAGCTAAAAATGGATGCTCTACCAAGGTAAATTAAAGTTAGAAGAGAACCTGTTCCTAGGTTATAGACAAAAATCCAATGGCTAAATATTACAAGTGATAGAACAAACTCTTAAAATGTTTACAGAAATAAATGAATGTTCCAACCCAATCAATAAAATTACAAAAAGGTTACCCGTATATAAGCCCTCGCCCATGGATTTCTGAATTCAGTGTCATCAAGTCTTCGAATCTGGGGAAGGGAAGAATACGTCAGCAATCGAATATAATTAAAGAATATAGTGCCCTGGACTGGGTCAACAAACTGGCAAACTGCAGAGAAGAAAGTGATTTCCCTCAAATAACTTACAGCATATTTCATGTCTTCATAATTTGTATAGTCAACCAGACCAAAGGTTCCTGAATACACGGTAGGAAAATCAGTGCAGCAATATTTTATTCCAAAACACAGAATTAAGGCAATTCAATAAGAATGTGAATTGCACTTCTAATAATGCTCAAGCCCGAGCCCAAGCTTGTCAGATGTTGGATGCAGCATGTATACCATAGAGCTACAGAAAACCAATAAAATTAGAATCTCCTATCGCATTCATAGCTCAACCAAGAATTATACAGCAAACAAATGATAGTTTTTCTACTTTGTGCTGATTTTATACTCATTCTTTATGTGTTTGAAAAGGTTTGTAATGCATATAGTCTGCATCATGCACCTAATTTGTGCTATTTCGTGACTGAGAACCATAGAACACTCAAACTTGACCTCAAACCATATTGTAATAGGCCAAATAGAATGAGAAATGGGACAATGAAGATTTTTTCACCCCCAAGAAAGGAACTCCACCTGATTATTGGGGGAAAGAAAGGATGTGCACTATTGCATGATATACATTCCTTTAGGCTTCCCCATTTCTTTTGGAGGTCCCATTCGTTGATAATCAGAATTTCAGGAAAGGGTTTATCATTTATTAAATCACAAGCTGTTTAACTCAGTCAATAAATTTTCCGTCTCGTCCCGTATCTTTACAGCTTTTCACCTAGCCCTCAATTTATAGATCGATCATACCAACACTTTTGTGATGGAAACCAACAATTTAATGTTTTCTCATAAAACCCATTTGCCATATAAGTCATCATCTATAGAGGTGAAAGGCTCATCATTGCATGCTTGAGCATTGCTAAACTGATTCTTGTACTGGTCTATTCCAAAGTAAAGCTTATTTAGTAGTTATCCACGCAGACCATATCACTCTAATGATAATCCATAAGCTCATACATAGAAAAAAGAGAAAGGTGTAAAAGATCTTTATGGTACCAAAAACACTAACTGTAATAGATTTTATGAGGCCTACCATCAGAGTCACGGGAAACTTCAGCAAAACACACATCACCAGCTTTTCGCATATGATCCTGAAACCAATACACTACGAAGGTCAGTACCATGGCAGCAAACACAAAAATTAGAAGTTGCTGTAAGTATGAAAAGTCCCCCCAACCTTCAAATCTTGCCATGAAGCAGAAGAAGGTAGCCCACGAACAACAACTGTACGCCAAATTAACTGTGTGTTAGAACTGTTTGCAGACATCTAAAATAGAACTAGAACTAAAGATACACAAACAGAGAACTAAAGGTTTGAAACAGATTATGGTCCACGTAATCTCCAAAGCATAAATGCACCTCGATATTCAGAATGGCGTGAGGCACCAAACCGGCCACCACCCCCACCCCCGCCCCTGCCCCCATCCCCGCCCCCACCACCACTACCATAGCCAGCACGACGATCACTTGAAGAAGATTGCCCTCTTCCACCATGGGCAAGCTCAACCTGCATTAAAGCACAAGTGAGACATCAATCAAAGAAAAACAACAGAATAAAAGTGAAAATAGTTGGAACCTCTTACCCTTAGACGACAGCCATCAAAGTTATACCCATCACGACCCCTGATTGCATCTTCCGCGTCCCGAGCATTCTCAAACTACCAATCAAACAAACACAAAATAGTCCAAAGAAAATGCTAATTGTGTCTGTATATATCCAGCACATATTGAGATAGAAAAGTACCTCCACAAAACAATAACATGGAGGGCGAGGCGGAATCTTCAATTCAATATCCAATATACGTCCGTACTGCAGACAGTGAAAATCTAATTCAGATATGCAGACAAGTTGTTATGCCTCAATATGAGAGAAATGACAGAAAGAACTTATGCTGCTTACCCTATAACCCTATCATCTAGCATTACAACAAACAACTTTCATATCAAAGTAGTCGATGAACAGCTGGAGCAGTACTCGACAAAGATTTTAATCCCAACTACTTGGGGAGCAGGAGCAGTAAAAAATAAATAAATAATATGACAAAATAATTCAAGAAATCAACAAAATTCAAACAATCAATGTGAATTGAAATTATAACGGACCACAAAACAACACGGGATAATACAATTTAAGAAATAGATACATAATCCTTCCTAAGTCGCACCCAACATCTTTTTTTAGCCATCCGTACAACGGGCTGATTTTTGTGAAAAATTTATCCCCTAATCAAACTCTCTAGTATTCTAGGCTATGTTTCTTCCGATTTCTCTCTTCAATACTCCTTGTTTCACCTGTTTGAAAAATTTTGCCCCTCAAGTTAAACTCTAATTTATATAAACCTAGTAGTATCTAACCTTTAACCTCATATCCAAAAATCTTGATTATTAACAGCTTTCCTTTCATCAAAATTTATAAAATATTTCAAAGAATTATTATTTTACTCAGAGCTTGACACTCAATAATTAACCACCAATTTCTATCAGAACCACCCGTAGTCTTCATTTTCAAGTAGAGCCTTTCAACATGATTACAAGTGTTCCTACACAAATACTGCACCTCAATTCTTATCATAGATTTTTGCAATGACAAAAACATTTATATAGCAATTAATTAAAATCAGTATTACATAGCATACTCGTGGGAATTATAAGAATCCAAACACCATAAAGCTTCATTTTCCAAGAGGGGCAAGCACCTTGCATACATTACCCATCATTTATCAGTTCTATGTTCCGTTGAATAGGGTCGAATATCTACATCTGTTGTAAGTTCTAATTGTTTTGAGCAATTAATAGCAAACAGACAAAGAAATACTGTATTTGTTTATCCTCTTCTACATATAACCACACATTTCGTGTTACCTGTAACGAGAGTTCCATCTCAATAACTGTTCCATGTTCAATTTATTCTGATTGGGTTCTTATAACCCAATAGCGATTGAATGAACTTTAACTTCAAAATCTATGACAACTAATGGAAATGCATATGAAAAATTCCATGAAGCTTATTAATCGTTCAGCTCAACATTCACAAGAAGAAATGGTTTCAAAACAGAATGTCTATTTACAAAATTAATTCATGATTGCGGATTAGAAATATGTGTGTGTGTGTGTAACTAGGTATATATTCATGAGAGAGAGAACGGAAGACAGAGTGAGAAACAAACTAAGCATAAAATATTGACTTACATGAAGAAATCAACAGCACTTCAAAAAAGTTTAGATTAGTCACTTATAAGGTTCAATATAAGACAAGCATGAGTAAATTAACCATTCACTCGATTAACAATAAATGAAGCTTATATTCAAATACCACCAAAGAGGAAAAATATCGAACTCAAACCTTGTAGAACAGATCCTCAACTTCCCATTCTCTTATATCTGAGGGTAAATTGCCAACATAGATTGTGCGAGAAAATCGACCACTCATTTTTTTACGCCAGGTAAATTATTCAGAACAATTGTTTCACTGCACAAAGAAAATGAAACCTCGTAAATGAAGCAACAATCTCTGATTTTTTAAAGTAAAGGAACCCACTCTATTTTTATATCCAATTAACATCTCCAAAGTATCTATTTGACAGTAACAAATTTAAAGCAAAACCAAAACTATGAAGCAAACCAAGAGAGCAATCCTCGAGGTGAGCGGGCTCCACAAGCTCCATTGCTCATATGCTCCAAGATGCTCCAATGCAATAATAAATTTGAAATAAATTTTGGTCTCCTCATCCTCTCTTGAATTTTTGCAGATGTATAAATCCCTCTGAGTGACCAAGAACCTCCAATAATAAAAATAAAACCCATAACTCCACCCTGATTTCTCCCACTCCCAATCTACATCCCTATGTATGACTCCAAAGCTCATATTTGTCCAAGCGCCAGTCATCTTTTATAAAGAAAGCATCTGCGTCATGATGATGAGGTAAGTTTGACAATATCCATGCATTTACCTTACTCAGCTCTCTTAAACAGCATTGAAGAAACAGCCCTGGAAAAATATGTAATATATTCCTCAGATTCCTGAGTTTTGTTAATTATTGCAACTTTGGATTGAGTTGCATCAAGGAAAAAGAGTGGGCAAATATGTCTTTGGCCTCTCTTATATACGAGTGCATCCATAAATTATTGAAGGAAGGGTCCTGATTAATAGTCCAAATTCAAGAAGTCATGACAAAGCCCAGCAATTAGCATGGCTATGAGGATGTAAAATCCTTGACGGAAAAACAAATAAATAAATAAATAATCAAAGAGACAACCAAAAAAAAAAAAAGGCATAAGTGAAAATAATAGAGAAAAAATAATAAGTTAAGCTAGCTCAAGGGTGTCTGTACACAATAACAAGCAACACCTAATTGGAGAAAGGAGCTCAATCTGATATCAATGGCACTATGAATAAAGACATGCCCTTCAACCAGTGCTGTTAGAATAACTTTATGCAGGTAATAACATGCTAAAATTATATCCCATAAATACTTCCCAAATCAAATGGAGATTAGCTCAAATAATTCCTATGACCATGTATTTAAAAATTATCGAACCAATTTCAACAGAAATTACAATATAATTAATTTTGTTTTGCATAGCTTTGTAAACAAAAATTCATCACTTCATAACAGGGCCATAACAAAACAATAGAGGGTTTTCAAAAATTGTATTCATCGCCAAAAGTGAATGAAGCCATCTCTATGAATCCTAAAAATGATCCCATACAGGACCCGGGATAAACACATTACAGTGGCTATAAAATATAAATAACAAAATGAACCCACTTCAAAGGCGCGATGTAGCAACTTCATCTTCTTTATCTAAACACACCCATAACTCCTCTTTTTTTTTTTTTCTTTTTTAATTCCAAACTTCAATTCCTTGTGCTCCACTGCAACTCAACTTCACTCTGAGTCAGCACTCTACAAAGCTCTATTCCAGCTCTTTAAATCAACGCTCACTCTCCAATGCACATCTAGGCAGTACATAGGTCGCGAGGGCCCACCGTTTGGAAGGTGTGGATACGCACTGGAAGACAAGGATAGAATCCTTGTGGTTCACAATCTAGGCAGGATAGATTGTGGTTCATTAATGTTCGTAAATCTCCTCTTATAACCATTTCTAACCATATTATCCTACTCAAATGGTCAACAATTTTGCTCCGTGACTACGCGAGAGTCAGAGAAATGGATGCATAAATTAGAAAAACACAACAAAATTATCCATGATTGTAACCAGATATATGCATATGTATGTGTGTATATAACAAAGACTTCGATTAGCATCATACCGGAGCTAAAAGCTCGCGGATGGGCCGCCGGGTTGCTCGCCTTGCTTCGTGTGAACGCAAATCGGCAGAAACTTGTTCGCCGAGCAGAGTTTCGAGCTATGGAGCTAGGGCTTGTTCCAGAGGATGAAGAGAGATGATGTTGGGAGTAAAAAAAATGGATGAGGGATAGCGAAGAATGAGTCCAAAGGACAGTGACCACTGACTAGGTGAGGAGACTCGAATGTGGACGCTAAGGTGCTGAATTTCTCGGTACATGGTGCTTATATAGGAACCATGGTCCGTCTTATGTAGGAGCAAATGAACCAATAGTATGCTATACTCTTGGGCCAACTGGAGGGTTTACACGGTCGTTAACTTCAGGACCTGGGATTAGTTGAGGTGCGCGTAAACTGGCCCGGACACCCGGTCATCAAAAAAATAAAAGAACCAATAGTCCCATTGTATGTTAGCGCCTAAGCATACCGGAGGCTAACAATTTCATGGATGTAATGTCCCATTGGTATCTAGACTTAGAACTAAGGTAAATATTTATAATTTTAATTTTAAATTTGTAACTGTTTAAATTAAGCAGAATATCTTATTTAATTCTATTTTTTCATGATACAATATAAATTTATATCATCTTTGAACACTTCTCTAATATTAACAAATAGGTAATGATATATTTTAATGTACTCGAATTCAAAACTCATTTGCAAAAAATGAGAGATACATGCTCCTAGACGAATAAATTATAGATAATTTAGATGTCTGGATGGTATAATAACTTAATTGAGAGAATTTAAATTTTAAATGTTTACTAACAAAAATTTATAACTTTACCAAATTTATATTTTGATCCAAAATTATATATATATATATATATATATATATATATATATATATATATATATATTATGCAAAAAGATTTGTGAGTTGTGAGATGGGTTGATGTTCGATCCATTTGTAACTGTAAGAGCATATTCAATTGGCTCTCATTTGGGGGAAGAGTTTGGCTGCTTGTCATGAATGGTGTGAATTTTTTTTTATTTGGCCTTTTGGCTAACGTAAATCATGTGTTTTGAAAAATTGACCGTTGGATTGAATATTATTCCTATGTACTACAAGCATACCAAAAACCACAGTCTGTATCTTATAAATCGACTGTCAGATCACTGTGATTTTTGGCATGCCTGTAGTACATAGGAATAATATTCAATCCAACGGTCACTTTTTCAAAACACCTGTTTTACGTTAGCCAAAAGGCCAAATAAAAAAAAAAATCCACACCATACATGACAAGCAGCCAAACCAAGCTCTCCATTTGGAATTGCCATTGTCAAATTTGGGAGACGTGACAAAAAAGGTACTCAAATGAGTTGTCATTCGCATCCCAAATTTGACAATGACATCAATGTTTTCCATATTTATGAAATATTATTACAATGGCCATCTCTTTCCAAATATTCCACATCGTAATCTTTTATAATTTAAAACCTGTTGCAATATAATCGTGCCAGATATAAAAACTCTCTATTGGAGCACAACAGTGCTACATATTGGAGGAGATCCCATTCCTGCGCTGTAGTAGCACTCTAAAATATGGAAATGCGATGCTCGTAGAAGAGCTTTCAATTGGAGATGCCCACATAAGAGCTTTCAAATCTTCCATGTCCAATCACAGTAGAAAGACATGAAAGTTGGATTTGGAGGCTGACCCATGAACTGACAAAAAACCATCTCATTCGAAACAACTGTAAGGCCCTCTTTCCTTCTTTATCTTCATTCTCGTTGTTAGAACATCTCCAATGCAAAAGCCAAATTTGGCATCCCAAAAAGCACTAGTTGATGTCAAATTCTAAGCCCATTTGACACTTTGGGATGCCAAATTTGGCTTTTTGGCATCAATTAGTGCTTTTTGGGATGCCAAATTTGATTTTTGCATTGGAGATGCTCTTAGACCCTCCTCTCATTTTCCCCGTTGCTTTTTAATTCCTTGATTTGATTTTGATTATATTGTTATTCAACTAGTCCAATTTTTTTGGAAAAGCCAATTCAACCTCATTTTTCTTCCTCCCGGCATTTTTGACCATATTGGAAAAACTATTTTAAGAAATTAATTGTTCGATTAGATGCTTTGCTCATATATATCATATCATGTATGCAAAAAATCATATTAATCAAGTAGTCTATTTCTAAAAGTTTTTTTAAAAAAATTATGAAAAATTATCACAATCAATTTTTAAAAAAACCAACTGTTTGTTTTAATATAATTTTTTAAAAAGGGGGTTTGAATGGAATTGTTGAATTTTTTTTTTCTAAAATAATTTATTCCGTGATCTATTTTTTATTTCTTAGGGTAACTAGTGCCACAGACATACTTAAATTAAATTTTTATTTAAAAAAATTACGACTATATAAAAGGCAAACACCTCCCCGCGACGCCAAGGAGATTCGAACTAGGGTTTTTACATTTTGCTTTCTCCAAAGTCCAACTTGAAGGGAGAAAAACAAAAAAATCATATCGCCTCACTCCCAAACCAGCTCTCATCCGGATTTGATCCCGAGATCTCTTTTGTCACGAAAGCCCTTCACACTTCAAACAAAGCCTCTACTTTCAGCTGTGCTTTTCCCTCCAAATTTCTCAATCATCTGCTCTGTTTCCGCAAAGCACAACAATGGGCTCGCGTTTCCAGGCTTGTGCGCTCGCGGCTTCGCCTCTCTACCCCAATGCTGTCGCGTGGTCCGACGATAATTTGGTTGCTGTTGCGTCAGGCCATCTCGTTATTATACTGGTATGTGAGGTCCATTGATCGTCGACTGTAATTTGAATTATCGAAGTTAGACTTGCTCACTCGAGTTCCGTTTGGTTAATGAGAAAGAGCGGGGAGAAGAAAGGAAAAGAATGGAATTTTGAATCTTTTCGTGTGACCACATTTTTCTCTTCTACCAAACAGAGTATCGTTTGTTTTTATTTTTTTCTTCATAATATATATTTTTTCTGGCCAGAATCCGGCGTTGCCATTTGGACCTCGAGGTTTGATCACGATTCCCGAAGGCAAGCCTTTTCCGATTGGGGTGATAGAAAGGAAAGGTATATATGTACCAAGAGTACTGTTAGTTGTTTCCAAAGAACTGGGACAAATAGATTTTTTCATAGAGAATTGATTAGTGATCATACTTGCGACCGGATGTTCAAAATATGGGTCAATTGTCGTTCGTCATTCTATCACTGTTCAGTTTTGTTAGTTCTTTGTGTCATTTGATATATTTTGTAAGTTATTATGTGCTGAATTATTTGTTTCAGCGTGCATTCAATACGCCGCACCACCCCCCCCCCCCCCCCCCCCCTTCTCTCTCTTTTGGTTTTTGTTTGTTTGGTTATTTTCATTGCCTTATATTTTATATACAGTAAATGCACTTCTTTCAGCCTATAGTTAACTCGGGCTAACAGAATGTGTCTTTCACCATCTTCTATAAATAAAAAGCATTGACCTGATAGCAGAGATTAAGTTGGAGGATCTTAATATGTTGGTTGCCCAATTACAGTATGGTTTGTTGATCTTCACCAACAATGCTTGTATGATTGGAAAACTCAACATATTGGGTATTATTGGACATTATTAAAATTCCGATTACTTGATAATTTGATTTCATGTTAGTTTAATATATATATATATACACACACACACACAGTCATTCTATTATAAGGTCGACCTTGCAGAAGGATATGCAAGGTCGGCTCCATATCTCCAATTTTAGATGACAGTTCGTAAAACTGACCGTTGGATTAGATGCTCCCACTCTATATGTCATGCTTGCAAAATATCACAGTGATCCGATGGTTGGTTTTTGAAATATGTCATTGTGAAAATATACAACATATCTGTTCTTCAAAAAATCACCATTTTTTTTAACGTCAGTTATTTCAAAAACCAACAGTCGGATCACTATGATTTTTTGCAGGCATGACATACAGAGTGGGTGCATCTAATCCAACGGTCAGTTTTACGAACTGTCTTCTAAAATTGGAGATATGGAGCCGACCTTGCATAACCTTATGCAAGGTCGACCTTATAATAGAATGACTAATATATATATATACACACACCTTTTTACCATTATAGAAAGTATGCAGCATATAAAGTTGTTTATGTGATTTTTTATTGACCTCCACAGTTTTCTGCTAGTTTCATTAAGGCTGTACTCTTATATACTTTAAAAAGTAATAATCCTGTTTCCATCAGTGTTCTGGTTTTCACATTGGATATCCAACTGCAAAAAAGACAATGGGATCTTAATATTCTATCATGCATTTACGCAACCTTTTATCCACTGAAAAAAATTCCTCATTTATTATTCTACTGAGAGCATTAGCCAGCATTCTACCTGCTAGAAGGTATTTAAATTTGTATTTAATTTTCACTGTTGTCCATGAGTTACACTTCAGTCAAATGTAAGTTAACTTGAAGTAAAATTCGCAGATTTACTCTCTGGTTGTTTGTTGCCAACTTGTTTATCGCGGGACCGTCGTCCTTGTGTCCGATCAATTTCATGGTCCCATCTTGGATTGGCTCCTAATGCGGGGTATGAACTTCAGTTTCTATCCCTATACCATTTCATTTCCTTGTGTTCACCTGCTCATATAATGCATTTTACATGATCTTATTGTTTATGGATGTAGAACATACAATGGGTCTAATAGCATTTGTATTATTACTCGGAACAGGTGCTTGCTTGCTGTTTGCACCACAGAAGGACGCGTGAAGCTTTACCGTCCACCATTTTGTGAATTCCGTGCTGAATGGGTAGAGGTATGCACCAGGCAAGCACTTATTGAAACTGATAGTAGGACTGATGGCTTATATTTCTATATCTAAGAGGTGCTTGAAAACCTCAGAGAAATGAATTGATACAATTCCACATGACAAGTTTCTCATGTAAAATGTAGTCATTACCAGAACCACCATAATGGGAAGACCACTTTTTGATATTCAAAGACCTGAATTCAGGCAAGTCATGAGGAAAACATAGGTGAGTTATAAATGATGTGAAATACAAAATAGATTCATATTAAGTCATATGAAAATGAAACCGAATAGAATGATTATGTTTCATGTGGTTTCCAAGTGACCCCTGAATTAATTTTATGAGCATCTTTTTTGTTTTTTACAAGTCAATATCTGTTGGCTAACTGTTGTGTATTTGTCGGGGCACATTTGGTCATCCTATTTGAATTGAATTGTTTCATTGTGTTTTACATATAGTTTCAAAAAATAATCCAACTTTGTGAATGGAGAATTAAAATTAAAAATAGAGGCATTTAATGAATTTCTAAAAATTGTTTCTATAACAACAATTATGGTGATGATTCTAACTCCCCATTCAAGAAGATGGATTTGTACCTTCTATATTATGTAAATTTCAATGGATCCATTTGCACAACTAAACATGTCCTTAATTGCTTCTTTAGTTTCATGTGAAAATGATAATATGCTCTGTTTTAAATCTCCTGCATTCTTCTTTACCAATGACAATTCATGTCCCCCTTGCTATTTCATGTCAACTAACACCAATTATCTGTGCTGTGTGTGTGCCCACTATAATTCAGAGACTTTTTGTTTGTGTTTTAACTGAATTTGTATTCTTTAATCTTCTACTAATACTTATTGACTCTAGTGTGAAGCAATTTATTTACATATTCTTCTTTACCCCTTGGGTCAAATCGAAATTCTCACCAAGAAAGCTACTTCCAATTTTTTTCCTTTTGCAATAATTTCCGTAAAATTTTACCCTCCGTTTTAATCTCAAAAAAGGCTTAAGGAAAAGAGAGGGAAAAGCTTAAAAATATTAAAGAAAGGAATCGATTTCTAAGCAATGTTCAGCATTTTCCTTTCCTTCCTCTTGTTGTTTCTGAGGTCCAAACAAAGCCATAATTTGTAATTGTTTTACCTTTTTGCCCTTTTTGGTATTGATCGCATTTACAACCTCTTTTTCCTCCTGATTTCTGTAGGTTATGGATATATCAGACATGCTATATGATTATCTTGCAAAAATCAGTTTTGGGGAGTTAGATAGTGCTTTTTCAGAATTTTGTGATGTAAGTTCTTTCATTTTTTTAGTTCTTCTTTGCATGGTTTGCATTCTTTTGTTAATTCACACTACTGTATTTAGTTGGTACACCTTCAGTATGTTTGTGAACCAGTCACCCTATCTTTCTATCGGATTTTTGGGTCTTCTCTTACTAGGGGCAAGCTACTCAACTCCGCGTGGAGCATGAATGTGCTGATGATCTGCCCAATTCTGTTGTAAATAAGGGGCATAAGAGAAAAAGAGAGTACGCATTGTCTGTTTATTTTTGAGCTTATCTAGTATTCTGTGTGTGTGACATTGATTAGATTATGTGCTAGCATTATTTCTGTCTCTTTGGATATCTCTTTCAACGAGGCAGTAAAATCACATAAAATTTTTCATTAAATTTAAAACCGGCATTTGATTTGAAGGTTTTGTTTTGTTTTCTGAGACATTTTCCGCATGATTTTGAACTCTTTAACTTTGTCACTTTTTTATCAAATGCTGCAGCAATAAGGACTCTGGAACTTTGGGAGGCCAATTATCATACCCTAGAAACAGCGAGAATGCCAGTGCTGGCTCTAACCCTCATACTCAAAGGTCAATTACTGCCTTCACTGAAGCAGCAATCTTCCCGTGCCCAATTTTCAAAGAGGGTTCATCTGTGGAGGTTGGGCGAATTCTCATAGCTTTGGTACTATATTTTTGAATGTTTACTCCTATATACTGCTGCTTACATTTTTTCCAGGTTTGAATTTTATAGGTTCTTAAGCTGAATGGTTCACAACGGACCTGGGTTTCTGGCATTTTGGAGCGCTTGAGTGGTGCAAAAGCTCTTGTTTTGTTCCCAGAAACAGATGGCAGTGGTACATCCAATTTCAAATTCTTTCAGGGACCTAAGTGATGTCAAATTTTATTTTTTTTTTTGTATAGAATTTTATTGGTTATATTTCCAGGGAAACAGGATGAATGGTTTGAAATAAATCCAGAATATGATAAAATTGATGGATCAACTGATTGGGAGAACCATTTCCCCAAAGTTCGCCCTTCCATGAGTGTTTGCAATCTTCCAAAAGAAATATTGTTGGCGAATTGTCTTGGAGTAGGGGAAATTCTTAGAAATGGACAAATAGTGGAAGCTTGGATAAACGATAGGTAATCTCCTAAATAATTCTGAACTCTGAGTAAATATAATGATTCCTACAAGTCTAGATGTGGATCATTTTATGGTGGTTTCTTCTATCTTTTTGTAATGTAAAATTTCACCATTAGTCTCCTCAGCTTCTATCAAATTCACTTATCCCTGATTTAATGAAGTAACTGATTGCTAAGGCATTCAGTATTCTCATTTGGGCTTGAGCCTCTAGCTCAGTTGACATAATGCACCATAACCATACAGTCGTGGGAACGGATGCTTGTGTGCAAAAGAGGCAGCTCAGGTTTCCTGCAATGCCTGCTAATTTATTATTAATCGTTTGTTAACTTTTTCGAAATTGCTAATTGCCTGTAGTCATAGTACTTATCTATTGGATTGGTAGGTTTATTAATAGATCGTTGATCTAACTTCATTTATGGCACTATGGTGGGTGGCTAGCTAGTTAAATGAAGAAGCAGAAAGCACCTTATGGGTTCTAGATTGAGTGCAGAGGTTTGTGTGAGCTATATTTGCTTAAATTTCTGTTGGAGGTGGAGGTGGAGCTGGCTGGCTTTCTTTCTTTCTTCTTCCTCTTCCTCTTATCTCATGTTAAAAGAACTAAAAGGGGATAGGGGTGCTTTTGTTTTCCATAATTAGGTTTGAATCTAACTCTGGTTAATAAACTCCCAAGAGGCATATGCCCAGTCCATTAGGACGTAAAATAGGTGCCCAATTTGTTTAGGGCATGCACCCAGGCCATTAGGTATATGTCCTATGGAAGTTCTGCCTAAGAATTTTGTGTCTTAGGATGTTTTTGCTCACCTCGCCCTGGGCCAGCCTAGAAAATGCCTTTGAAGACACTGGTAGCAGCAATTGGTGGCAATATGAGAGATGATGGCTGCATGATCAACAATGATGTCGAAGGCATTGCAAGGACAAGGTGAAGGTAAAAATAGACATTGGCTAGGGTTTGTTAGAAATGATCTGATGGCTTATGTTCTAACTAAAAATATAAATTCCTATATGGCGAGAACTAGTGAAATAGGATTTGTATAGATGATTCCGGAGAATTGGTTTTTGTCTTAGTTGAGCTGAGTTTTATAGCATAAGATGATTCTAAAAGATTGTTTGAAGCACTTTTCAAATTGTAAATGTAATCATGGCAGTTTGTTAAAATTTTGATATATTGGCAATGGAATTGTCTAACCACCACTTGATGACCCTAGTGATAGGTTTTAGGTCAGGAAAGTTATACTGGTTTGTTGTGGATTATGTGACACCAAACTGTTAACTTGATTATGGTTTATTCTTGCTTCAAATGAAGTGCATTGTTTACTTTGGCCACAAATTGGTTATAATGTGAAAACTGTATATACCTTGAAAACAGCTTCATCCTGAAATCTTGTTGCACTTAGAAGTCCTGAATGTTTGAACTTGGTTTAGATCTTCAACTGTTGAGGAAGGCTCTCCTTCCCCCCCTCTCAAATAATCAAGTAACCAATTGGTTATGTTAAAATGCACCAATTCTGATGTTGAAATCATTTTATATTCATATTCATTCTTGGTGTACACTTGCTAACAATACTTCTGAGAAATCTAACTTTTTGTGAGCCCAGCCCTTGTATAGCAGACATGGTGGACAAGCTGAAAGCTACATTAGGTGGTTTCAAAATGTCTGAAGTACCTGTGTTGGAAATGGCGTGACATAAGTATTGGTGTTGGATATATGTCTAACATGCCCCTTGAGACACCCTTTTTACTGGAAATATACCCAACACTCATGTCTAATAAAGGAAGAGTGCTCTGAGTTTGTTAGAAGTCCTACATCCTTGCTATTCTGTTAATAAATTACACCAATGTTTTAACATGAGTGCAGTACGGATATTGGACACATCATGTCTGACAAAGGAAGACACTTCATACAACCCAAGGGTACCAAAGAAGAAATATTGGACATTCAATAATCAGGTTGTGTCCCTATGTCCTGAGATTTGGGGATCAAACTTATCTACTACATACACACATAGCCACATGTGTCACGCATACTTGGGTCCATGTGACATATGCTGAAGGCTGTCATTGTAGGCAATTAATTGAGCAATATGCTAGACTTTATGTTTAGTTTTCAATCTTGACTCTTTTACTGACATTCATTCAAATTTCACAAATTGATTTATATGCATAGTAATGTGCTCTTGGTGTTCTTTATTCAGTCCCATGGTTTAGGGAAAAAGTTCTTTGCTTAAATTATTCAGTGATAATCATGTTCCTTTTAGTCTTCTACTCTGTTATATGCTTAGAGGTTTTGTTCTACATCATTAGTTTTTTGTTTACGTTTGGGCCTCTCTAAGACTCCTCAATTATTTTTGGTGACCTTTCTTGTTCCATTTCTTAGCTTCATGTTTTGTTGCTCATGTCATTCATTTAAAGGTTCATGATCATAGATGATTGTGTGCAGGTGGGTGGAAGGCCGACTTATGGGTTTTGACGAGGGTGGTCTGTTTGTGAAACTTGATGGTGCGTTATGCCCTAAAAAATTCTTTAAATGGGTAATTTTGACTATGAGTGGCTCCAAATTAAATTTTCTTTGAAGCATTGTAGATTGTAGCTTGGAAATAATTAGCATTATGTCAATACATTTATCATTAATGTCCTGTGTGCTGCTTTTAGTGGGTGCAATTGTTCCAAGATCTCTTGGTTAAGGAAGAAACAGGATAGAGTGCCTGCATCATTTGTTCTTGTGTTGATGAAATCGGCCAAGGAGAATTGTATTAGTCTTCTGGTCTTCCCTTGAGGAGAGTCAACACAGCAAAGCTTGCATGAAACCAAGTAAAAGGGAAAAGTCAGTGGTGATAATTGGCTTTAGTCTTATACAATGGAGGAGGTTGTGATAGGGTGCATATAAGCTTGGTTTGGTTATAATTTCAGCGGGCTTCAATTCAACTTGGTATCGTTGCAACAACTCGTATTGGAGTATACAATGCAAATCTGCTATACACAAAATGACACTTAAAATGATAAAAAGGTCAAGAAATATCATAAATAATAGGACACATGCCATGCTACTCAAAAGGATAAAAAGATCAAGAACTATTATTTTTATTTTAGGAAATATTCTGATTCATTCATCAAAGTTCTGGTGCCAGCTGATTTGTGATTGCCTTTACTTGCTCTGCATCACAGGGGATGTTGGCTCTGTCACATTAGATGCTAGCTCTGTTAGATTGGCACCGTTATGGATGAGTGAACAAAAATCATGGCAGGGTAAAATTGTCAAGATTGAATTGGAGGGCCAGGAGTTTCCTAAGGTATGATTTTTCTTGTCAAGTTAATCCATGTGTTTATTTTATGATATTAGCATATTGTTATATGATTTGCAAGTTGGTCAATCATTTGTTTTCTTTGCTTTGGACCATCTATTGGTCCTACGTTTTCACATATATGAAGTTCCATTGGGATCTTTGTTTCTTATTATTGCTACTTATTCTTTAGGTTGTTGAGATCAATTCTAACAAGCTGAAAGAAAATGCACATCAAATTGTTTCTGTGCCTAAATCTAAAGCAAAACCTCTCAAGATGATACCAGAAAACTGCACCTTCCCACTGATATCTGCAGATCAATATGCTTCTCACAGTGCAATGCTATCCTCACTCATTGTTGCCTGGTCACCGGTGCTGTCATCATCTGGGAATAGATCAATTGCTCCAAATAATTCATCCAAGCGCTGTTCTCTACTTGCGGTTGGAGGGAAGTCTGGAAAAATTTCGTTCTGGAAAATTTGTGAACCGCTATGCTACTCTATTGAGCACAGTAGGGTCCCTATCGCTGCGATGCTTATTGGACTCCTTCAGGCACATAATACATGGATCACTACAATCAGTTGGGCGTTGTTTGCCGTGGATGCTTCAAATCCTCTGGTTTTATTGGTTACAGGGAGTTCTGATGGGAGGTGAGTTAGGTATGCCATTATTGGTCAATGGATATTGGATCAAAGCAATTTGATTTTGGAATATACTCTATTTTCTTTCTGCTGTTTGAATGACTGACAGAAAAATTTCTTAGGCCTTATGGCCAAAAAAGAAATTTTCTGAACCTCTTAAAAGTCCAAAACCAACTTCCATGCTTACCCTTAATTTGTTTCTTCTCTTCCTTTTTCAGTGTGAAGATCTGGCAGGGATACAGTGAGGAATTGATGAAGTCATCAGAAACTAACCGTGCTCCCTTTTCCTTGTTGGAAGAGGTTAGATGCTATTACTTCTTAAGTGTCTGCCTCTTGGTTTATATAAATTAATTCTGTAAGGTATTTAATTAAATCCTTGCTGTCCTTTTGACTTCTAAGTAGGTTATAACTGTTGATTCTGTCCCGGTCTCTGCACTTTCCGTTATTGTGCCTGTACAATCCTTGCACAAAATGCTCTTGGCAGTTGGCAAAGGATCTGGATCTTTTGAAGTATGGATATGTGATATATCTGCCAGCAAATTTGACAAAGTTGGCTCATATGACGCGCATGACCATGTTGTAAGTTTCTTAGTCATTAATCAAATACTTTGCTGATATTAATGGTGATTTATGTGTTTAAGAATTCATCAGGTTACAGGTTTAGCTTGGGCGTTTGATGGATGTTGTTTGTATAGCTGCAGCCAGGTATTAAAGTTTTTGAAGATCAGTTGCATGGTGGTAGTTGTTTCAAGTTCAATTACCATTCTAATTTATATTCATTTGCTTATTCTATTTTGAATCTTGTATATGCATTGGAATGGTTACTTGTTGGAAATCTTTATCTATCTTGTAGAAATGAAGTGGCTTCACAGCTAGATGACTGAACTAAATTGCACCTGCAATTTTAAATAAATTATTTCAATATGAATATGAAATATTTCAAAAGTAAATATGAACTTTGAGTATGATGTATTTCTTTTGCCATCGTCCTTTACTTTATGGCAAAGGGGTGAAAAATTTGTTTACGTACCTATGTTCTGCTGCAAAGAGTTACTTGTCCTTTATCAATAAATTTCAGATATTTTACCAGAGACAACCTGTCTTTTTTCGTAGGTAGGGGTGTAAATGACATGAGCCTAGTTTTGAGATACCGTCCTTTTTGTTTCAAGAAACATGGTGGTAAACTGTGTAAAAAGAGGTGATTTTGAGCTTAGGCGTTGTCCTGATTGGTTAGAATATCAATCTTGTCAAATAAGAACAACTTTTCAAATTTTTAGTTGTTATGTAACTTAAAAAGGAGAATAGAGAAGGGCAGAGAATGATGGTTTTTTTTAAGTACAACAGAGGAACCCTCAACATTATGAAAGGTCCTTATCACACTTTGAGGAACATTAATAATTTGAGGAGAGTTTCTCTGTAAATTTGGACAGTCACAAATTGATCACTTGAATTACTCACGACAGTCTCAATAATAAGAGAAGAACCATTTCTCATTTATCTTACCGAGCCGAGTATGATGCTGATTGGCTCGTTTAACTAACGAGCTTAGGCTTTAAACTCGAGCTTGGTTTGACTGAGCTAATGAACGAACTTGGAGAGCCCTTGGTGAGATGAACTCAAATCAAGCTTGAGTATCCTGGCTCATTTTTAACTGTTTGACTTATAGGTCAGTGGGAAAAGGGTTAAGAATAAAAAATTTGATACTCGGTTTGATCGTACTTAGTTTTTTTTTTCCCCCCCAACTCATATGATGCCCTTGAGTTGGATGTATGCCGTATAGGACACAAGATAGGGTCATAGGATTGCTTCTAGTTAGGAATACGGGGCAGTTATTGACACCATTTTCTTTTGGATGATAATAGGATAATTCTGTACATAGCTGGATTTTATGTGGGAGCTCTCTCTGTGAAGTACCCATTCCTCCAAATACCCCTGGTGTGAATAGCTCCACCGATGTATGATGTAATCCTTTTTGGTTTCCTTTTTCTTTTAAATATTCTGCTTCCATTTTAATAAAGGTTTAAATTTTGTCTGCAGCTTCCAAATGCATTTGATTCATGCTTCGGTGTGGCAGTGTCCTCTGGAAATCTGGTGCTTGCTGTGGTATGATATATTATCCCTCGCTCCCTCCTACGGTCCTATCTCTCTCTCTCTCGGGG
>JAESVK010000651.1:836598-878492 GCA_017140935.1 Hamamelis virginiana | reverse complement strand
AAGTTTTGTCAATCTGTTTCTTTCTTTCCTTCCTTTTTTAATATCCCAAATATTGTAACTCTAGTCTGTCTTCAACTCTTTTTAATACTAACTAATAGTTATTGATGTGTTTTCATATACTTGAATTCGAAAACTCTTTTCTAAGTATAAGATTAAATGCTACCAACCAACAAGTCCCCATTTGAAAAGGTAACCTTTTTATGAAGTAAAATTGGGGGAAAATATAGAAGAAAAAATGTATTTACTAACCCAAAGGTTTGTTGGGGTAGGGCAGGCCAAACTGGCCCTTGTCCTTCTGAAAATCAAATTCCTCCTAATTTGTTATTTGCAGCTTCAATCATTATCAAAGTGAAAGAAACTTTCTGAATTGTTGGTTTGTTGCTTTACAATGATAGGGCTTGAATGGGGACATTCATTATTATTGGTTAGTTAGGTTGCTTATGCTGCTTGTATGTTTTATGTCATGTCATATCACTAAAAGCTCTCATTAAAATTTTTATGAGGGTAATAATGCCATTTTTTCTTATTATTATTGAGCTCTGTGCTTCATGCATTTTACATGTCTAAATATAAATTATAAAAAAATATTTATTTATAAATACATTCATATCACTAGGCATTAAGTACTTTTCTTGTTAATTACTACAAAAACAAAAATCCTTGTTGGTACAAGCTTTTCATGAAACATGCCCATCCAAGTCCCTATCAGTTGTCCCAATGAAAATCATGATCCATGGCCAAGTCTAGAGTAATTAAAATCTTGAATTTAACCCATAATATGGAAAGTTAGGTGGGAGTGGCATAGGGGGAAAGTCCAACATCCACATTTCTTTGTATGCACTTCCATTTTTGATAATCAGGTATGAGAGATGATTAAAGCTTTAATGGTCAGCTAAACAGTATTTTTCAATTATAAGTTTCACATTATATTCCAACAACTTTATGCTTATTTAATATTATCTTTAATTATTTCTTATTTTCATTTAATAATAACATCAATTATAAAATTGGGAGAGAAGCCTTTAGATGAAATTTGAAAATTGGTTGCAAAATCTCCATATATATAGTTATTGATAATTATGTCAACCGATGTGATGTGTATATTCTTAGGGATCGTGATGAAAAATAATATAAATCCTAGCCGTTGTCCCCATACCATCAAAAGCATATTTTTTTATGATGATGTATTGATATGGAGATGCTAGGTCAAATAAGAAAAAATGTTGAGAAGAGTAATATTTTTCATAATTTAAGGGAATATTAGGTTATTTTCCAGGCAAATTAGAATTATTTCATTTTGTTTTCAAATATACATATGTGAATAAACCCATCTTTATGAATTGAAGCAATTCATAAATTTTAAAAAATTGATCATATAATTCCTATTATGCTTATGATTTTAACTTTCTAAAATAATTTTATTGAATAAAATGAATTAATACTTTCAATCCCTTTTTTATTATAATAATTTCTTTTCAGACAATCAAACAGACTGTAAATATTTTTAACAAAATTTAAATCCAACTAGGCAACTATATGTTTGGCCCAAATAAAAAAATAATATATATATATATATATATGAAGGATGCCTCATTTTAAATAAAATCAGTTAATATTCTCGAGCCATTTGATTGAAATTTTGAAATTAACCATGCATTAAGTAAATGTAAATTTAAGAACTTATGTTGTTAGCTAATTTTAGTTAAAATGAGATATAACTGATAAGATCAAGACTATATATATATTGTACAGGATCATAATAAGTGTCAAAATTTGGTTTGATTTAATTTTTCGAAATAATTTTTTATAATAAATTTTCAACTCAAATTGGAGTGAATTGGGGGAAAACACGGACCTTATGAGGAGCTTGGTCCATTTTTTCCTGTGCGCGGTTGAAATTTCAACAAACTTTAGTCAAGTCAAAAAATTAACTCTTGATTTGAGACGGCACCGTTTAAGATTTATCTATTCTCTCGAGTCGAAGCTTTTTAGGAACACGTGTAAGTCGAATCTAGGCGAGTCTTCATATTTGTTCACGATCAGCAAGTACGCGTAGCAATGATGCCCTTCTCAAGAAGAAAAACTATTGATGTCTGTCACTGCAGTGGATAATCACAGCTTTAGTCGTTCTATCAAAAATCCCAAAACCTAAATGCCCTCGTTACGTGGCATCCCACGTGACCTTTATCATCACCATGCGGGTCAATACAGTAACCCACACATGATATGTATGCCAAAATTTCTCTCCAATCCTTATCTGCCATGCATGTACTCATGTATGTATGTATGTATGCCATGTCGTGACATCATGACCATCTCTTTCTATCTCTTCAGCCATCTTGGGACGTTGCGAAGAAAGTCCAAAAAGGCAGTGAAGCGAAAACGGACGATCCGAAGAACCACCCTTTTCTCTCTCTATAAACATCACACTCTCTCTCAATCTGCAGAATGAGCAAGATAATAAAATAATAGAAAAGGAAAAGTTGTTCTCTGTTTTACCCTTTTTCTCATTAACTTTGCAGATCGCTGGTTATGGTTTTCATTGTCTGCAAGTAAACCGATCTTTACAGTGGGTAGGTCTTTCATCCATGGACGCTATTTAGATTAGGCAGGTAAGGTAATTTTCTTGTCTTTCTAGGGCATATATATATATACTATTTATGCATCTCATTTGATCAATCCGAAAAAAATTTGCAGAAAGGACAATCTTTGGGTTTTCAGAAGTCCGATCATGGCCGTAGTTGAAAATGTTGGGACGAACATCGACTCATCGACTCGAAATTTCGAAACCGTACCATCAGACTCGCATGTAAACAACGATTTCGATCAGTCCAAATCTGTTAACTACGATTCAAGGTCGATGGAACAAAATTTACAGCACAACAACGGCAGTACTGCGACTCCTATTTTAAGGTCACACGATCAGAATTTCCACGCCAAGGTTCAGAATCAATTGGCGTCAACAGGCAACCACAAGACTCAAAATCATCTTTCGGTTGTTGGCGTCGAGAACAATGGTGCTGTGCAGAATCTTCATATGGCGCATCATCAGTGGTCGAATAATGGTGTTGAATTGCAGAGAAGTAGAGAAAATGGTGGTGGTGAGGGTTTTAATCGGGATATTAGGGATTTGGAGGAATTGTTGTCTAAGTTGAACCCCATGGCTGAAGAATTTGTGCCTCCTTCGCTTGCTAGCAACAATAATAACTATGGATTATCTGGATTTGCTTTTGCTAACAACTATGTAATGCAAGCTGATTCTGGCAATGCTAATGGACTCATGAGTAGACGGGTACGGTAGATATGATGTTGCTGTTTTGTTTATGCTCTGTTTGGTTTCTTAGAAAATGGTGGAAAAAAAGGAATGGAAGCAACTTTTTCTTTTTAGTGTTATGTTTTCTGTTGTTCTTGTTTTTTGAAAATGAAATACTCAACTAAACTAACCCAAATTGTTGCTTCAGGCTAAGTTGAGTAGAATTTTTTGTTTTTGTTTTGGGGGTTCTTATTTGTGATAAGTTTGAATATTTTCTTTTACCACATTTTCTCGGCAACCACAGAGTTTCTTTTAGGTTTTTTTTCTCTGTGTGGTTGCTAAGAAAACGTAGGAAAAAAGAGCAGATCAAAATTTTGAGAAATTCAATTCTACTAAGATGGATACGCCACAGATTCTCGATGTTCAATTATGTTTTCTTCTCTTTTTTATCCCTTTGTTTTCTTGTCAACCAAACGGAGGGTAGGTTCTTCTTTGCTTCTCTCTTCCTGTTTTATGTTATAGCATTTTGTTTTGAATGATTGTTTAATTTGTTTCAGAGGAAGAATAACTATAGTCAAGGGAAGCGAAGGATGAATACCAGAACGAGTTTGGCGCAGCGCGAAGAGGTAATTAGGAGGACTGTGTATGTATCTGACATTGATCAACAGGTAAAGACTTATATTTTTTTGTGGATTTCATTTTTAATTGCTATGTGGGTTCTCATTTTATTTTTTCCTTTTGTGTGTTCTTTGCTTGTGCACCAATATTTAGACATTTGTTCTTTTTGCTGCTTTGCATTTAGGTTACTGAAGAACAGCTTGCAGCTCTATTCCTTAGTTGCGGACAGGTAATTGGTCTTTCATTTTGTTAATTGGTACCATTTTGTTTCCGACAATGGAGGATTTTGTTTTTTAATAATTTCTCTTCGTTTTTTTTTTTGGCTTAAGGTTGTGGACTGTCGCGTGTGTGGTGATCCTAATTCTGTTCTCCGTTTCGCCTTTGTCGAGTTTACTGATGAGGGTATTTTCACAACCTTACGCAATGATGGGTTATTGTGTTGGTAGTTATATAATTAACATTATTATACTGGCAGAGGGTGCAAGGGCTGCTTTGAGCCTGGCTGGGACTATGCTCGGATTTTACCCAGTTAGAGTGCTGCCTTCAAAAACTGCTATTGCACCTGTTAACCCAACGTTTTTGCCAAGGGTGAGAATATATTTATCATGGTCATTTACTTATCTGTGTAGTTTGTACCATGAACATTCATCATTCTTATTCCATTTTTCAGAATTAGAAACTGAATACCTACTGGTGCTGATCAATTTTTTTTTTCCTCTTGGCAACTAAATGTTGTTATGGTCTTTAGTCAGAGGATGAACGCGAGATGTGTGCAAGAACTATATATTGTGCAAATATTGACAAGAAGGTAGTTTTGGAATTTACCTGTTATGAATGTGGTTAAGAGCATTAACTGGCAAACCTATTACTAATTTATTTGTTCATCCAATGCAGGTTACTCAAGCAGATGTCAGACTTTTCTTTGAATCAATTTGTGGAGAGGTTTGTAGCTGCTTATATAACAAACCTGAAAGTGCCGTTCTTCCCTGGAATTTTAACTTTATTTAAGGAGTTCTTTTCTGCTGTAGGTTCAATGCTTGAGGCTGCTGGGAGACTATCATCATTCAACTCGTATTGCTTTTGTTGAGTTTGTAATGGTAATTACCATCAAGCCCTTGATTGCTTTATGCCAAAATCTTGAGCATTTTGTTGTTGTTGATAGTTTGTGCATTTCTGCGTGCGTGTGCATGTGTGTGTGCGACATGCAAGGTTTTCCCTGTGCTCCAGTAGAATCTAGAAGGGGAATATTTTCTATACTCTAGTACAACCTGAAAAAGTTTCCATTATATTTATTATCCAGCATGCCTCTGTTCCAGATATTTGGGATCAGGTACACAAAACTTGCTCTATGATTTTAATCTTTCTACAACCATATCTGCAGTTAAAGCATGAGATTTCAGTTCTTTTTATATCAATTTTATTTA
Source organism: Hamamelis virginiana (assembly GCA_017140935.1). Lineage (NCBI taxonomy): Eukaryota > Viridiplantae > Streptophyta > Magnoliopsida > Saxifragales > Hamamelidaceae > Hamamelis > Hamamelis virginiana. The sequence continues at coordinate 873,197 of JAESVK010000651.1, read as the reverse complement.
TATTTTTTGTCGGTCTTCATTAATCCCCTCAGCACCCTGAACTTGCATCAATCTGAAGAATTATTGGATGCTATGACTTCATAGACATAAAAGATGCAAAAAATTCTTTGTTTGGATCTCGGAAAAAATGACTGCAAGGAAAGGAAAATGCTTGAACTTTCTTAGGGCCTGCCTAAACTTTTAAAAGTAACTATCAATACTTGCAGTTTGCACTATCAAAACTTTCACTATTTTGCTTAAAAAAAGAAAAGAAAAGAAGTGGCAGCCTCTCCAAACTGGCTCTTAAATATGGATTCCTTTCTTAAGCAATTTTAAGCATTTTCCTTTCTTTTCCCTCAATACTTTCTAATATCTGAACAGAGGTTTGGAGGAAGGGAAAAGGATTCTGAATATAGGTTGCTAGAGATTGCATACGAGGGTCAGATAGCATTTTAATGACATTGTGGGATGCTAATGCATCATTTTGGAATAGTGAATTTTAATGTTGTAGAAAGGAAATTGAAGTGTCAAATGCTAGTCCTGTGGCTTTTGGAAAGAGTGAACCATAAAGGCCTAATCTTAGCCATTTGGGTTCAACGATATAAGTTGTGTTTCTCTTTTTGATGTAATCAGGGTTGTCTCTTTAGTTAAATCATATAATGAAAACTAAACATTGATTATGACATAGATTTTTGTCATAGTGAATCATTATAAAGATGAACCTTCTTGAGAATGAATAAGAAAGTTGTAGTTTGGTCATAGCACTCAAGATGTTAGTTGACTTTTCACTCAAAATGTGGTTGGAGTGCTTCATACTCTTAGTGAAAAGGTGGGGTTTGTCATTATCCTTGACACACTTAGGTTAATGCATCCCAGCAATTACATTCATCACCTTTTGGTCTTGTTCATAAGTTTCGATAAATATATTTTCGTAAAATGCTCTACTCCATGGAGATAATACTAATTATTGGAGCTCAAAGGGTACATTTGAGTAACTATAGATATCACGGTACTGCACAAAAATCTTTATTTTACACGCTATCATGGTTAAGTTTGTGTGGCTACTGGAATTTGAAGGAAGCCAATTTTTTTTCTTTTGAAGGGTTTTTTTATTTTTATTTTTTGCAGGGAATGGGTTGTTTTTGGATGATACTCTAAATTTGATTTGAGTTTGAAATTACAAGTTCATCCACACAAGGGATTATGTGTGCAAACATTTTTGATGAATTGGGGATAATATGTAGCATTAGAAAGTGATCCAACTATTACTATCATGGGGCATATATTTTGTTTTATTATAATTTATATGTCATCTTATCTTTCATTGCAACCTATCCAACATTTTTTTTTTTGGGCCTTGGCTTTTATAGTTGTTATTCGCATCCTTGTGTGTTTCTTGCAACACTTGAAAGGCAGGCACCAAGGCAGTCATAATGTAAAAGAGTTCTCGTCATTGAGCGCCTTGGACTTGGCTTGACTCTATCAATAGCCCTTCTGGGGATTTATACAGATTAATGAGTCTTGTCACCATTCTGGATTACTCCCTTGTTGAAGTCACCAAAAAATTGAGATACAGTGAACTAGAGGTTAATAAACAGATTGATGGGATGAAAGAGGTGCCTAGAGTTAAGATGAAAGTAAAAAAATCTAAAAGGAAAGAGATAGGGACGAGAGCAGATGTTGTGTCACTGGTAGAGTCCTTAGTGTTAGGGAAGGGTGTTTGATATAAGATCAGAATTTGGATCCCTTTGGTGCGAAGTCCTGATATTTGGCTGGCATGTGTCAAGGCCCAGTGCAAGCAGGTTTTTGCAGATGAGCAGCAGGCTCAGAGCTATTCTTTGAGGCCTGTGGAGCTGTAGATTGCAAAATCTATAAGGTGAGCAGTCATAGGCCTTGTTGGCTTGTGGAGTTGATGAACTGTCTGCAGTATCTCTAAGGCTAACATTCAGAGTCCTTTAAGGTTAGTATAAGAATAGCTGGTCAATTAACAAAGATTTTAGTCTAATGCGCGTGTTTGGTAACAGCTGTCCCGAACTCTCGATGGCAGAAGAGAGTATAAGCATAGCTGGTCAATTAGCAAAGATTTTAGTGTAACGTCTTGTCTTGGGCAGGATGAAGCATGAATACCCCAAGTCATCCTGTTAGCCTATGATGGGGGTGGTTGTGAACCAGCCATGGACAAGCTCTGAGCCTAGCTGAAGCTTTTTGGGCTCTGCTCTGGCGTGCCCTGCCTCCAGATTGGTGCCACCTTTAACTTCTCATAAAGTATTATCTTGTGTTGTTTTGCCACTTAAGTTATCTCAGCATCTTCATTTTAGCTTCCGATTCTTGACTGCCCAGCATTTTGTATCATAAAATATGACTACCTTTGTTGTATAAACATTTTTCATTTAATATGATTAGCACATGTAAATTATGTAATAGAAGAACTTGTTCATTTCATCTACTCTAATCCTTGGGTCGCATCATTTTCAAATCTCATCCCTTGTATGGATGATTGATCGAATATAACAAAAATGGTCGCTCTTGGGATTATCTTTGTCCCAGATATTTACCATTTTTCCTTCAATTTCACTCCTAGTTTTATTAAATGAACCTTGCATATATTTTGTCTTGTTTTTCTCACTGCCTTATTTTAAGACATTGTGTTCATAGTATCTCACCGTAGTTTTGAATACGGGTGGTAATAATTTTGCATATGTCCAACTACTTGATGGACTTGTTCCCAATCAGTACAGTCCAAGTTTCCAAGGCTTTGGTTGTAATCAATAATCTACTGGGTCTTGATTATCAAAAAAAAAAAAAAAAATCTGCTGGGTCTTGGTTGACAAATAATACTTGATTAGGGCTTGCCATGGTTAAGATAAATAATTTTCTTTCAGAATTTATAGAAGTTAGTGTATTTTTTGGATGATGGAAGTGAATGAGGGTCCCATCTGGTTCTTTTTGGAGCTCTAATTTTCTCTGTTTTTTTCCTATTGTTTTATTCTCCTTAAAGTCTTCATTTTGTTGTATTTCCCACCTCTCATTCATGTCATTCTCAGTTTGTTTTGATTTTTACAAAAATCATCATGGTGCGGGTTCTGTTTCCTGTTTCCTTTATTGGTTACCATTAACATCATGGCATCCTTTTAGAAGCATATCTTTTCCCATAAATATTCTCTAGAGTTTTGGTCCACAAACGTCAATTATGGGTTTGCCTGGTGTATCTTGTGTCCCTTTTTTTGGGATTATCTGTGAAGTTAAAGACATTGATTAATATAGGGCAAGTTGGCCAAGCAAAGCATCCGTGCTACAATAAGAATTGACTTAATTAACATGTGTTCATCTGCTAAAACTTGGAAGTCCTTTTTTATGTACTGTTCTTTTTCCAATTTTTGGCAACAAAGGAATGAATTCACTATAGGTGATTTCTGTTGGACAATTACACTACAACCTATATGTTGGAACTCATCTCATTCTTTTGGCTTATTTTATGGATTGATCGGTGCCATGCATAAGAATGAGTCGTTATGCCGTACTTTTCACTCTTGCAGGCTGAAAGTGCAATTGCAGCTCTTAATTGTAGTGGTGCAGTTTTGGGATCTTTGCCTATAAGGTTGGTTTTGCAGATATTTTCTGTTTGAACTGATCATATCTTTCTTTCCCTTTCCTTCATGTTCCTTAGTCGCAGCAACATATTATTTATAATGTATTTATACAGGGTTAGCCCATCAAAGACGCCTGTCAGGCCACGTGCTGCTCGCCCGCCCTTGCACTGAATTCTGGACTGATTTACTGCTGATAAATATATCTACATATACATACATAGATACAGAGATGTTTTGAGGTACATGTGGCTTTTATATTTATAATTTTGTCCTTCGCATCTTAGCAGTATCCTTGTTACCAATAGGGGGTTATTAGTGGCCTGTTCGTTTTAACTTATAGAGTTGGATGGAATTTCAAGGCTTTGAATGGCTTAATTTATGTTGTGCACATTATGATGGGCTCTGTAGGGATTGCCACCTAAAGACTGATACTGTTCTGATGTTTCTAACTACTGAAGATTCTTAGAGCACTTGCTTTACAATTCTCTCTTCTTCATAATTTGTTAGTGTTTTATTTAGGCACCGTTTGGATTTGTTTTTTATAAGTACTTATTTGCTTTTTAAAAATTTGCAATATGTAATTTCTTAGAAAAATTTTAAAGAAGAAAATAAGTACTTATGAAAAACAAATCCAAACGGTGCCTTTATAATCTGTGAGTTTTGATGCTTTGCTTGTTTTAATCTTTCTAGTCTTAGCAGACATTGCTGCTTTACTGTTATCTGTGTTTTCTCCTTAAAAAAAAAAAAATTTCTAGTTGAAGAATTAGTTGACTTCGTTTAATTTCATTTTGGGTGAATGAGTTTTGACACTTCCTCCCCTCCACCCCCCACCCTAACCCACACACCAAAATAATTTTGTTTTGTTTTGTTTTTTTTAAAAAAAAGAAAAGGTGTTGACCCTTTTGAATCTTAATCCTACTATTATTAGTATTTTGGCTTTTTTTTTCTTGCCAAATTCATTCATTCATTTTTTTTCCCTAGAAAATAATATGTTTCTCTAGGAAAAAGAAAAGGTGTTGATACATCAAAACCTTAACACCCCTGCGGCGGGGGGCGAAAAGAAAAGGGGTTGACCCTTTTGAATCTTAACCCTACTATCATTAGTATTTTTGGCTTTTTTTTTTCTTTTCTTGCCAAATTCATTCATTTATTTTTTTTTTTCCCCTAGAAAATAATATGTTTCTCTAGAAAAAAGTGAAGGTCAAATACATCAAAACCTTACCCCACCCCCCTGAATAAAAAAAGAAAAAAAAGAGAGCCTTATTATCAGTTATGTGGGGTTGGTTACACAATTCTTTTTTAGGCATTTAGCTCTATCATGGTAGTTAATTTTCTAACACATCTATTCTCACTTCTAATCACATTGTTTTGGGCTTTTTGCCTGCCCCTCTGGCTTCTGACCATGAATTACTAATGCGTTTTCATTGAACAAGATGAATCACCTTGGATGATTTTTAAAAAAATTTTATTTTGTTTCCAAATTTTCTGATATTCTATGAGAGTTGCCATCTTTTTCTGAACCAATTTATTTTAAAATATTTCACTAAAAAAATTGAGGCATCGTTTGGATTTGTTTTTTATAAATGCTTATTTGCTTTTTTAAAAATTTGCAATATGTAATTTCTTAGAAAAATTTTTAAAAAATAAATAATTACTTATAAAAAATTAATCCAAATGGTGCCTAAATATATATTAAACTGCTCAACTTTCCAACCATTTTATCTGGATGTGTAGGGAAAAGTTAAATGTGGGTCAAATAGTCTCTGAGCAACTTCTAATAGAAGTTGAGGGTTAGTCCTTGAGACAGAATTCTTCCGATACAGTCAGCTTAATGTTTCCATTCAAACAAGCAACAAATGCCTCGACTTGTTTAAATTTTGCTCCTTGGTCTCTCATTCACTTGTTAAAAAACCAAACCACCAGCCTGACTTGCTCTGCTAATCTTATCTTTAATCTTTAATAATAGATAATAGATAATAGATAAGATTGGTTATTCACGTTTGCCGGGGATTAAAGGGTGCGTTTGGCTGCAACTTCGAGGAAGAATGACTTTTTGTAGCGGCTTCTACCATTCCGTGATTACGCTAACTCTTCTTTCTTTCTTGAGTCTTTGACGAATGGCTAATTTCACTCGTCTCTTTCTAAATTCTCTCAAAACTGAAGTGTTGGTTTTTAAATCTGAAACATCATCCTACGCCATTTTGGATTGAGAGGTTTGAAGAGAGAGAAAATGAACACTTTTCTCTCCATTTCTTTTATTTGAGAAGTTGAGTTGGGAGAGAGGAGAAAGTTAATGGATATAGGGTCCATTTTTGTTATCTCTAAATTAGATAGAAGAGAAAGATACAAATAATAAAATGACAATTGTGTTGATATACAATTTCATAATACCAAATATATCCATATGGACACTTTTCTTTTATAACCCACAAATAGGGGGTGAACTGAGCTTATCTTCTCATCTCTTGTGAAGCTAACCAAATAAGGGAGTTATATTTTTCTTGCTTTCTCTTCTATTCTCTTCTTATCTTTTAATGAGGTTCTTTTCTGTTCTCTCCAAATCTCTCAATCCTTCTAATTTAGGTTTCCTATACAAAATAAACACACCAATCTTTTCGCTTCACACAATATCCAAAAATTTTGAGAAATTATTCTCTCACAATATTATCATGCGATAGCATGTGAGGAGTGTGCTGTGTCTAAACTGGTATATGCTCCGACTTAATAAAATTTTCAGTTTTTTGGATACCCATCAATGAAAAATCCATAACTTCTCGAGTTAGAAAAGTTTGACTCTTTTTATGAAACCAATAGCTAGTTTGATTTTTTCCAATACTAATTTATGCAAAGTGGATTGTAAATTTATTTGGGTTCAAATATTCGTCTGATTGAAGACGGAAAAACTTGTTGGTTAAAAAATAAAAAAACCTCGATAATTTGATAATTTTTGTGTGGAGGTTTACAAAAGCACCCTTCCCCACAATCCTCCAAACAATTTAAAGAATGAGAAGCAAATCAGAACAGGACCCAACAACCACCCCGCAAGCACCTTTAAAAAAAAAAAAAAAAAACAAAGACCATGATCCTCTTTGTGACATCCCTTGGATTCTAAGACTTACTCTACCAGTCCCTAAAGATGATTAAACAAAAGAAGGATGTAAATGTCAACGAAAAGTGACAGTTTAAAGAAAATCATATAGAAAAGAGAAGACAGCTGAAAGAGAGAAACAGACATAATGTTGACCCTTTCCAACTAATTCTACCTATAAAAATAATTAACAATAATTCACCTTCTCCACTATAAAAATTCAAAAATTATTTTCTGCTACCGAGGCATATTTGGCTCCCAAGACACGTCATATCACGGGTGATATGTGCTTGAATGACATATATGCCTGATACACAATAATAATCTTTAGTAAAAAAATGAGCATTATCCCATGAACAAAAATGATTGGTAATTGATGAATATAAGGACAATGAACAAATGTAAGAATGGTTTTGGAGCAAGCTCTAAATCCCAATTGCTTGTTCCATGAATGAGCTATTTGGTTGCTTCTATTCTCTCGAGTCTTCTCTTCTCTTGGTCACATTCTAAAACAAATTCTAAAACAAACCCGGTTCTTTCTGTCCCAGTAACGCCTATTCGATTTCATGTCACATTTTCTTTCTGATCCTTTTTGCTGATTTTGTTGATCCTGTAATGGTATATATATTAGGCCGGTAAATTCTGTTCAGACCCTGTCCCTTCTACTCCGGCTGCTGATGCCACTGCCGGTGCAGCTGCAACTGTTACATTGCATCAATAGTTGTCATTAGAATACATATAAATGTATCCAAGCTAGTGTTCTTCAATAGGAAAAAATAAGTAATTTTAAAGAAGCATATTGGTTAGATATTCAACCGGCGGCAGGGTTTGCCGGAGAAGGAGAAGTGGGAAGCGATAAGATCCCGAAGCTTCCGCGGCCGCCTCGGTAGTGCTGAGGCATGTATGGATATTGTGTTGTTTGTGGGTACTGAATTCCAAAACCCTGAGTTGAGCTGCTCTGTCCATACTGGGCATATAATGGATAGTAATTGTAATAAACTCCAGGGGACCCGGATGTTGCTGCCGTGGTGTAATAGGTTGAAAACTGTTGCCCCCCATATAAATTGTAATAATTCTGCATCAAATACTGCAATGATCATGTCTGTATTTGCGTTTGTGTGTTTATATATATGTATATGTATATTTGTGCATGTATTAATCAGGAGTATTAAGATATAACAAGAACAAAAAGGAAAACAAGACTAACCATTGTGTAGGGGTCATGTGGGTAACCTGAGTACCTGAATATTGTTAGAGAGAAAGAGAGAGAACATTTATAAGACAAATGAAATGCAGCAAGAAAGGAAAAAAAAAATGCCATTTAAAATGAAAATTTTAATTTCTTCTTATTTGATTCTTAGTTACCGATAAGCCGAATAAGGAAATGCATGTTGATGATGGGTGGGTTGATGAGAATGCGTTGAGGAGCCGTGATGAAGGGATTGTGTAGTGGATCCAGATGTTGGTCTGAATCTCTCTGTTCCTGCAGAGAAAAAAAAAATTAAAAACAATATGGAACTAATTAATTCATAATTAATATCTCGATTTCAATTCCCCACATTAATGAAATTCAATTCAATCTAACTCGAGCAATGACACAACTTCATAAAAGTAAAATATCTCATGAATTCAATTCAAGGAAGCCTTAAACCCAGCTATTATTGGTTGGTTCTGATCCAAAAATCATTATTCGCCATTCAATTCCATTAAGGAACTTATCCTCTATTAAATCACAAGCCTTATTAAAAATCTTTTCTATATTTTATGATTGATGGATGGATATTAAGATGGTTATCTGAAAAGGGTAATGAAAAAAAAGGGCCAAACAAGAAAGCTACAAACCATGTTGAGGAGCAGAGGAGGGCCTTGTTTTTTGAGCACCAAGAGATGCAAGATTACAGTTAGCTCTCCTTCCATCAATTACAGGAGAGGGATCTTGGCAAGCTCTCATTGCTGAATCTGGATCCTTGAAGGTTACCTGAAAGAAAACTCATTAATTAACACCCACTTATCTTAATGCCAAAATCATATAAAATTAAGAAAGATATATATACAAACAATATAAATCATGCCATGGGTGGTGGGCTTACAAAGCCATATCCTTTTGATCTTCCTGTATTTTTATCGGTGATGACGACAGCTTCTAAGATCTCTCCAAACTGCTCAAAATACCGTTTCATGGTTTCTTTTTGAGTCTCCCAAGCCAATCCTCCGACAAAGATCTTGGTATAAGTTGTGTCACCAAATTGCCCAGCATTGTTACCTCCTACAGCCATCTGATATTAATTGCCTCTGCTCACACAATTAATATGAATATATAATATACCAAATTAACAAACTGCTACCACCCAAAAAATAACAAAAACCCAGATGCTAACCAAAAACCCCAGAAGCCAAAATCGCGAGAAAAAGGGATAGAAAGTCAGAAAAAGAGCCGTTTGATTATATAAATATATATATATACACCCCCCAAAAAAGATTTTTCTCTCTTATTATTATTCTTCTTCTTCTTCTTCTTCTTCTTTGTGTTGTAAAACTACCTACCGTATGACCACAGTCACATCTCCTAAGAATCCTAAAAAATGATACCTTTAACGAGAGAAACTATTACTGTTAGAAGGGTTGAAAACATATGGGAAAAGAGGCGAAAAAGGGTTAGACAAGAAGAGAGAGAGAGAGAGAGAGAGAGAACTTCACTACGTGTAATTTTTTTTTTTTTTTTAAAAAGGAGAATTTATGTAAATAAATATGAATGATATGAAAAGAAAAAAAGAGAAATAAGAAGGGAAGAAACCAAAAAAGCTCTGCAAGTGAGCACACGACAATGGCAGCAAAGATTTACAGTGAAAAATAAAAGACTTTAATATCTTTCCTACACCGGTTCTTTCCATACTTTTAATAGGTCTTAAGATATCTGCTTCGCTGTATTCAACTTTCCATTTCCTTTTTATTTATTTATAATTTATTCCATTTTGTTTTCTTATTATTAAAGTGTTTCTATTAATTAATAATGTATATATAACAGTCCAATCCATATAGCTGTATATATATATATATATGTGTGTGTGTGTGTAAACTGAATTCCTTGTGCCATTTGTGGGTTTTACACATTACCATTTAGACAAGGAGAGAGAAGCAAAATTGACCATTTCTCACTCTCTCGACTCTTCATGGTTCATCAATTGCAGCTATTAAACCCTAATTGTTTTGTGATTGAGAACGTGCAGGCTATTGGGTTGTGCTGTATGAGACATTGAGACAAGCCTCTTTCAATTCCCTGAAAAGAAAACATGAATACTATAATTAGTCATAGGCCAGCAGGGATTATGAATTTTTCCTTTCTCCAAATGGGCAACCTTCATATATAAGTCAAAAGACTTGCATCCGACCATGATTTAAATTTGAGTGGTCACGTGATATTCACATGACCTTTTTGCATATTAAGCATTTTAGCTAGGAGATGCTTAGTTACTTCATTGGCATTACAGTTATAGATAATAATAATATCACAATTATTTTGATTTAGTGATTACTTGTAATTATTATGAAGCGGACAATGTAAATTCAAATCATACCATATATAAAAAAAATGGATAAAAAAAAAAAAAATTGCTACGGCACCAATCGTGTTAGACAATTGCATTTTACTTCTTGATATGAAAATGGAATTGTTTGAACTTTGTATATGCACACTTTTCGCTAGTAAAAATTTTATAATTGTACTTTTGGAATCACTTTTCATAATTTTTTTTTTTTTTTTTTGTGCCACGTGAAAGGATATCAACGCAACGCATTGATGTAATAATTGAGATAGCCTATGTCGATTTATCATGTTCATAATTAAGATGAAATGCAAAATCTAAAATATAGCAACAAATCCTTTTTTTGTTAAATATTAGCAATGTCATGCCAGCATAAATAAATCTGATTAAGTATGAAAGTTAAGATAATTTGTTATATCATGGTATATATATATACAATAAACATGGCATGTCAAGTTGGTTGTCAATGTAGGGTATTCCAAGCTAACTCATGTTTGGGCTAACACTCGTGTTCATGGATGGATGAGATTAATTATTCGCAAACCCTGCCTGTTACAATCATAAAGGTGCCAATAATTCAATTTCAATACCTTCGTTTATCATTTGAGCTACTTTAAGAGTTTCACGGATTATATTAATTGTCAAATTTAGGAAGACAAATAGTTAATATAAGGTACACTTGCACCAGTGACTTGGCAATTATAGTAAATAGTTTGAAAAATCAATCATTAGATTAGATTCTCCTCAAGAATGTCATGTTTATAAAAAAAATCATATTGATTCAACAGTAGGTAATTGAAAAAATCAACTATGAAAAATATTGACATTTGTGAAAAACAAAAAAATCGCAGTTTTTCAACTCGTTAGATCACTGTGATTCTTGACAGACACGACATTCATAAGAGGAAAATCTAATCCAATAATAAAATTTTTAAAATAGATTAATGGAGACTTGTGTCAGCCAACCAAAAAAAAAAAAAAGAAAAATGAAAGAGGAGTTCCTCCCATCAAAATTAGGGAGAAGGCAAAAGTCAAGTACGATTATTTTAATTAAAATTAATTAAAAACAAATTAAAACCTCTAAAATGTAAAAACCAATCCAATATAACGAATATAAAACAAGAAGAGTAATAAAGCGTCTTTAGCGGCGACTATACTGCTCAGTTGGGTCATTGGGAGTGCTGGCCAATCAGATCCCTTCTCATTGCTGCTAGTTCCACGCGAATTGAGCTCGCGTGGCATGGAACATGCTCTGCTTATTGCAGACGCCAAGGGCAGTACTAGGTAATGATCTTAAACTTCTGAAGCGCGTGAGTTTTACTTGTAGTTGAGAATTTTGTTCCAATGTGATTGAGATCATAGTAAACATTGTAGGGTTCATTTCCTGTGCTGATTGATGGAAAGGTCAAAAGATCTTAAAGCTGAATCATGATTGTCGCTACTCGAAGAGGTTGGTCAAAACTTGACTTCTTCCCCCCCACTCTCTCTACTTTCTCTCTGTCTCTCACCTACTTTTGTCGGCTTCTTTCCTTTGAGAAGTGGCATTGATCTGCTAAGGGAAGGACTATTATAAGATGTAGTAGTAATGCTCTTCTTTCGCAAAACTATATCTCAAATTACACTAGGTTTGTCATAGCTTTGCAAATTTAAACACATGTTACCGTTATGTGAATAAAAACAAATAATGATTGATGCTGTATTTGACTTCCAAAATAGAAAAGCGCATGGAGAGTGCTATTCGACTTCAATGCATGACTTTTCCATCGTCAACTTTGCTAAGGAATTTCTCTTTTCGAGTGGGTCAGAGCTGCTCTTATGAACTAAACATGAGTTCTAGTTTTGAGGGTGAAGGGGAGAGTTTCTCTTTCCGAGTGGGTCAGAGCTGCTCTCATACTACCTCTTTTATATGGAGATACGTGAACTCATCCCATGTATTATCAAGTCCATCATCATATAAGAGAGACAATAATATCTCACCAAAGGGATTTGATCTGCTGTCACTGGTGGCTTTTTTTTTTTGGGGGGGGGGGGGGGGGGGGTGTATGCGGGAATGCCACTGCCCACTTGTAGGGATGTCAACGGGGGCAAGACAGGGCGGATTTTTGCTTTTCCAAATCATTTTCCAAATCCGTTCCAATTCCAACTTTAAATAGGACGGAGCGGGTTTTCTCATCGGGTTTAAGAAAATAATTAAAATATTTTTTAAACTTCAATTTTATTTTATTTTGGAGTGAACCCTAACCATAATCTCAACAAATTTTGATTTATATCTTGAATTATAGGTATTTGTAGTTAAAATATATATTTATACACACTAACTTGGTGAAAATAATAAAAAAATAATAGAAATGATAAAAATCTTGAAACAATAAATATTGTGAATAAATGAAAAATATTTTAGTATATGTGAATCTCAAGCTTGGGAATGTCTGACCTTTGTTCGTTTGGATCATCAAGATTCACAACGAAATCAATATAATTACTAAATTACCCTTCTTTAAACAAGAGAATCAAATGCACAAATATATATATATATATATATATATAAAACAGAGGTGTCATATATATAAAGAGAAGGGCGACGCAGCAGCGGCGGCGACTGGTACGCAGTGGGTCTTCTCTTCTTCTTCAAATGGCTTTAGGGTTCTGCCGAAGGGGTTTGGGCTTCGAAGAGGTCGAAGAGAAAAGAAGAGGGACTTGGGTGAGATTTTTTGTTGTTGAAGAAGAACAAGGAGGGACACGCTCGTCAATAATAAAACTTCTAAAATGCAAACCGAGGGTGCCAAACCTTGAACCCTCCAGCTGCATCAGGTCGAGATACACTGCCCATGGCCGTCTTCCATACACTGCCGGTTTGATGAAACTGACCGATCCAAACAATGGTTTGGGTTATCAAACCCCAAACCCACCGGCAAGCCGGCGTACCAAACGCAGCCATAGGGTTTTTAATTTTTTTTCCAAACCCTATAGGGTTTTCAAATCTATTTCCCAAACCCTTTCCAATAGGGGCAGGGCGGGCGGGTTACCCTTTTATTCCATTTGACATCCCTACTCACTTGGGGAGAAGAAAAACTAGTTGGCTATATGATTGTAACGTGTAAGGTTACCTTAAGAGGCAAATCCAACACAATTAATGGGCCATGTGTTTGGCTGAAGAGAGCCCATAGAGGCCTGCAGGGCACACGGCCCGTTTGAAATTGAGAATAAGCTCAAAACTTCAAAGTGAACTAGCTACAAAATGGGTTGTAATGCAGAAAAATCAAGCTAGTGGCCCACTCCATGAGAGGAGCTGAACTTAAGACGTTTTAGAGATACATGCCCTGCCACACCACACGGTGTCAGTATAATTAATATACTGGTATTAATATATTAATGTGGCATGTGGCATGTATATATGACATGTTCCATTAAACATTACGTGTTAACATAGTGTTTTGAATCATCGTCCCAAATCACACTCAAAAAAATTTTTTTTTTTTTGGTTTTTAAATTTAATGTTAAGAAGCCTATTGGGCTAATAACACACCATGAGGTCGCCCTCTCTTTTCTCTTAAACCCTCTCCACCTTGATAAAAGGGACTCGAACCCACATTTCTCTAGCACAACCAGTAGACTAGCTAGCACCTTGGCCAAATCACAATATTGAGGAAACATGAAAAAAGTGGTGGTTGTATTTGAAAATGTCATTTTATTAGGCTAATATTTCCCAAAACGACTTTGAAAATGTCATTTTTCATGCCATTTGATCTTTTATTAGGCTTTTCTAGATAAACTATATACCAAAGAGGCAGCAATATTATATCCTCTTATATATATGATTCTTTTTTAAAATTCGCTATCTACAATCCATTTTTTAAATCCATATGCTTAAGGGTTTTAGAATTACTACGTCCGTCAGAAAGGAATGCTAGTGTCAATTGCTATTTCCGTCACTTTATTTTTTATTCGTATATGAATACATTTTTTTATAACAATATTTTTATAAGACAAGACACTTATGCGAATAATAAATATGTATCTATACCATGAGATCCATCCTATATCTTCAAAAACCATTCACGTCGGATCACTCTGCACTTCAAGATGAAGAAGAGAAGCATTGCAACACGCAACAGATGGCTGGTACTGGTAGGACTCTTCTACTGACAACCCAAAAGAGACCATCCCCAAAAGGCCAAATTCATGATTTCAAGGCGGCCAAAAAGAGCAAAAGGTGGGGAACAAATCTTTGTGGTGTGTGCTGCTTTTTGGAAGGAATTGATACACAAAAAATCAAACTTTGAAGCTGTGACTAGCTGTGGATGTTCATTGAACTTTACTATAGCTAGAGATAGCATGCCATAAACCAAGTGGATGGAGAAAAGAGGTAGTCGGCCAGGTTGGTAGATGGACAAATTAAAGAAGTTACACAGAAATGAGAAAACATAAGTAAGAGAGACAGGTAGATCCCACACTAACCACTTCTGTAACAAAGTCTAGAAACTAGCTGGGCCATTAAATTGACTCATCACACACCGCATGCACAGTAGCAATATCTATAGGTCTATCTTTTGAATGCTTTTCTTGTACTTTAATTTCTCCATCAACAGTGGATATATGGGTCCTTAATCCCACTCCCCAGAGCCCCCATTTTATTTTTTTGGCCTTTTTTTTTTGGGTAATTGAGAAAATCAATACGTCGCATACCCAATTTATCTGAAGTCTGGATCCTTGACTTGGGCTTGGATAAACTTGGGTGATGTGTCATGATTTGGATGTTCTGATTTTTACTTGGATAATGTACAAATGATCCAGATCATGACACATCACGCAAACACCAAGCAAACCAAAGCAGAGGATCCTCATTCATTTATGTGTATCATATTTCCCAATAATGGACATAATTTGCCTTTATTCTACCAGTCGTATGTTTTTTAGATTTTTTTTTCCAAAATATAGAAACTTATCCTTATTCCAATTAACTCTTTAATATTAAAAAATTAATGGCCTTAGCTTATCCCTATCCTTATTCCAGTCTTATATCATTTTACAATCATAGGTGATGAGGACATTTAGAATATTGAGAAGATTGTAAGTGACTCCCTAGTGTAGCATTATTGGCCTTCAATACAAACATTACGAAAATTCTTAATTAATTTGTGTCACACAATAACTTTCACTTCTCGATCGGCCCTAGCTTTATTTCATCGGATATTTCCTTACGCTCAAAGTTACTTCAACCAATAATAGGTCCTTGTGGTTTAGTGGTCTCTCTTTTCCTTATGAATTAAAGGTGAGGTATGAGGTTTTAGTCTTCAAATTTTTAAGATCAAAGAGTGTTTTAAGTTATGTATTCCAAAAATTCTTCTAGTCTGGGTTCTGTTGATTTTTAAAAAGAAAAAAAAAATCTTTAACCGAATTTCAGGTGTACGTGGCAGTCATATATGACCCACATGCATGCACAGAGAATCACCATTCACTAATTATCACATATCTTTGTGATTGAACCTATAATTTGTACATATATAGATAGATATAGCTGCATGCCATATCTAACCCAAGAATGGATGAGACAACCTTCTGCACTTCCTAGCTAGTGCATATATGATATAGGCCAGAGCACATCTGTAGATCTTCTATAATTTCTATGAGTTGAACCCCACATATATATATATATATATATATATATATATATATATATATATCTGGATATTTATGTCTAGATAGCTAGGTCAGAATTTAGGTCAGGCTAAGATGTGGTGTAGATATGGACTCCATATAAAATAGATACATATATAAAGTAGATAGGAGCATGGAAGTGATATTTTATTTTTAGATGTTGTGATGAAGTAGTTTAGCAAGGAGAAATGCTTATTGTAATCGAGATACAGCTTTGACGAGATTGACACTGAATAATCATCTTTAACACATAGTGAAAGGGCCAATTCGATCTGGTCACAGTGCGGTTTGTTAGGATGTATTTTTGAAGCCGACAAAGTTCGTCAACAAATTTATTATATATAAATATATAAATAATGGAACACTTTTGTATCATTAGAAGAATTGTTTTATTGTTTATCTTTTGGGTGGGAACATTAGATCTTGGTCTTACAGATTCAACCATCATTTTTTTTTACTTGAATGTGATAATGACATTCTCCTAGTGGAGGCCCCAATAATACATATGAGCTCTCTTAAAGCAGTTGAATTACCTACCAAATATTATATTATATATTTTTTGTGAGAAAATATAATATGCTATGAATAAAATAATAATAATAGTTGATGTGTCTTGCACAACTGAAAATTCAAAGTACAAGATCCACTGAAGTCCAATTAAGTCTCCCATGCCATTTGAGATAAAACTCCATAATTCACTAGGTATCATATTTCTTCTCCAGTTAAGTTTTGGATTTAGACTAGTTCTTAGGGATGGACGAAATCATCTACAAATTAACTCAGTTCATCGCGATAATCCCCTCGACTTTATTGGACTGATCAACTGATGTTAGAATCTCAATTTTCAATTCATCTAATTTTTGCAAGTGAAAAATCTTGGGGCATGCTGTCTGTTTTAATTTTTAAACTAGTGTGGCTAGCTGAACCAACTATCCAAACAAGCTAGTAAACCTAAAAGACTACTTCCTACCAAAACCCACATGCTTGAGTGCAACCTAAACCATATATATTATGTCAACTGCACCTAATTTTAACATAATTTAACCAATTAAAGAATTATAATCCAACCCAAAAGATGATTTTTACTGTCCACCCTATTACTTTTACCCCATGCTTGCCCCGAAATAATTATCAATAGTCACCTATTAATCAACGACCTGTCTTTGATAGATTTTGATGCTTAGTCATTAAATGAAAGATATGTTATGTAAAAGGCAAAGATGTTCGTAGTTTGCTTCTACATGGTAAAGCCTTATCAGCATCATACGGAAGGCCTAAATTTAAAAGTCATCTTTATCAATGTTATCAAATCCGGACCGATCCGGCCGATTCAACAGGTTCAACCGGGAACCGGTCCTCTCTCCGATTGATTTAACCCACAAAAACATATTCAATTCAAAAATTGTTCAACCTAGCGGTTAAAAAGGTCAATCTGGTTAAAAAAAGAGTCAATTTATTTTTTTTAAGGTGCTAAAATAACTAAAATAGCCCCAATTTTTTTAAAATCTCTTAAAGCCAAGAATGCTAAAAAGGCAAATTAGTCTAAAAACTCCCAAATAGCAAAAAGAAACCCAAGCACCTAATTTAATAATACAATATTCTTATCTTGTATTTTAAAAAATATATATAATAAAGATTGATCAATAGGAATTATCAATTATCAATTTTGATTACTGCACATAAATTCAAATATATGAATTAATTGTACAAACATTTAAAAAATATATATATTTTGAATCATTTACAGCTTTTATTCTAATAAATAAATAAATAAATAATATATTTATCACGTCACTGTTCAATCTGATTGATCCGACGGTTGAACCAGTTGACCCTTAATCCGATGACTTTTCTGGTTCGATGAACGGTGCTGTTTTTAAAACAATGGTCTTTATGTAAATTTGGTGAAACAAAATGATGGGCATGCAAAAGCATAGAAGATAATCTTCTCAGCATGCATGGTATCAGTCCAATAAAATGAACCAATAATAGAATGACAAAAGCTATACAAAGTAACAAATAGGGTGAGGACCATGTCTCATGCATAGGATTGAGCCGTGCAAGTGCATACCTAAAATCAATATGAAATTGTTATGGAAAATTATAGGTGGACCATCGCACTTGCCCTCGTATATAGGGCAGTCCCTTTGATGGTCTATTTTGACGGCCTGTCTAGCGTTACTCTAATATTATATTTTATAGGAAGAAAATAAAAACATATTAGTAAAACCCCTTGGTGTATATATATATATATATATATATAAATGATTCATTGGGGTCCGGACCCCATTTGCATAAATACGGTCCACTCCTCGTTGAAATAGTTGGGACATATATTTTGAAAAATCGACTGTTGGATTAGATACTCTTTTTATGTATGTCATGTTTGTCAAAAATTATAGTGATCCAACGGTTGGTTCATGAGAAAACTATCTGTGAAAAAAACTGACACTTAAAGAACGATAAAATATTAGTTTTTTTCATAATCAGTTTTTTCATAAACCAACCGTTGGATAGACCAATACATAGTGTTTAGGTGACCCCATTTTGATAGACCAATACATGTGTACATGGAGATTCTAATCGGAGAATGGTGACAAGCTTATGTTTAGGTGAACCTATCTACTACTATAGAGGTCCAACCTTCTACATTGTCTCACTTGTACAAAATTCATGGACAGTAATGGGAAGTCTATGTGACATGGACAACACTAGTTAGGCTTCTGTAAATTATATATATATATTTGGTCCCTCAAATCATGGATATATATATGAGCCATGCCCATATATGCGCCACCTTCCACTGGCCGACCTCTCTTTCACGCGTGTTGACAATTTCTATCTTTTTCTTGTTGTTTCTCTAGATTTTTAACCCATTTCCCTCTCCTTTTTTGCTTCCAATTCGTCATCCCATTTGCGATAGAAAGTTTTCTACTTTCCCACTCATACACTAAACAACCCGTCATTTGTATCTATATATATATATATATATCACCTTTGTTATTTCTCTGTCTCAAAATCTTCATTGCAACTCTCTCTCTCTCTCTCTCATATGATCTTTTAGCTACTTCTTGCACTTCCTACAGTTGTTAATTTTACCTTATCTCTTTGAAAGCAAAATATATGGGAAATTGCTTTGGTCCTTGTAGACCCAGTACGTTTCTTTGTGGTAGACAGCAAAAAGTTATACGAATTGTGAAGAGAGATGGAAAGATTTTAGAGTTGAGAGTACCAATTCTCGTTAAGGATCTCTTAGTGAACTTTCAGGGCTTGGGTGTTGGTGTATCAAAAGAAGCTTCACAGCATCTCCCTCTTAATCATGAGTTACAGAGAGGGAAAGTTTATCATCTTCTTCCTTCTTTGCCAGCTGCTACTTCTGCAGCTGCTATATCAACATCTATGACGCCTAAAGAAGAAGAAGGCAGTGGAATTAAGAGGATTAAAGTGGTTATAACAAAGCAACAGCTTCAAGAGTTATTGTCAAAGCAAGTATCTGTAGAGGAAGTGCTCTCAGGGCTCAAGAAGAGTACTGCAGCATGCTCTGCTGTGGTTTCTTCTACAATTTGGAAGCCGAAGCTTGAATCCATTCCTGAAGGGAGTGAGTAAGGTTGGATGTTTATTTTGTATTGAAAAAAACACAAAGAAAAGATGTATATGGAAGGTTGATTGGATGCTGCAGGGATTAGAGTTTGCAGTGTGTGTGAGACGAACTATGAACTCATTGTAACATACTAATGGAACACAGAGCAGACATAGATGGATATGTTATGTAGGGGGATTGGGATTAATTGGGGCTCAACAAGTTTTTATCAATATAGGGTTGTGAAACAGAAAGTTAACCATGATCCTCTGTGTGTGTGTGTGTGTGTGTGTGTGTTGGGGTATGGGGTGTTTCGTTAGTTTCACAGTAAACAAACAGCAAAACAACAATAATATTTGCATCTCAAAAGGCTAAGTAGAAAGAAGGAAAAATGCTAGAATTAAGATGCATTAAAATGGGTTGTCTTTAAATCAATTTTAAGTTTTTCCCCCTTTTCTCTTCCTCGATCTTTCTGACATCTAAATTGAGGCCTAAGGGTTCTTGAACGTGGTTGCCATTTATCTTCTCCTTTTCTTGAATCAGATTCACCTTGAATTTCATTTGCAATTTTACAAATTTGTCGTACAAGAATATCGTTGTTTTTTTTTTTTTCTTCTTAGCAAGTTAAAACTTTGGCATGCTCAATTTAAATGAGAGCGATACCACCTTAGCTATAAAAACTGGTGTTGTCATAGAGTTTTACTGCTCTCAATTTTATTCATGAGGAAAAGGAAAAAGAATGAAGAAAAGAAAAAAAGAAAAAGGAATTTTTGGTTCTACCAATTCTATCATTGCCAAATCTAGGTTCGAGTCTCCTACCCCACACCCCACTAAGCGCGCAAGCGTGATTACCCCACTAAGCAAGCATGATTATTGCCCATTTCAAAAAATTAGGTCTTGCCTGGAGTCGGCTAGGATTGTCCACCCCCTCCTACCCATTTTCTTTTGCCAAAAAAAACTATATATATAGAAAAATACTATAGCACCACACTTTACCCCGAAATTAAAAACTACCCTGATGTGTCTTGCTTTAAGTGGTAAAGTCTCTTCTCTCAAACTGCTTTCTTCTTTTTCACACACCACTCAAACCACGACACATCAGTGTGATTTTTAATTTGGGATTAAAGTGTCGAGTGATATAGAATTGTTGATATATATAATGTCATCTTAATTTTATGGTTTCCAATGGCAACCCATAGTTGAGACTTGTAAAAACGAATTCATTTTGTAACTCTGTTACTTAGTAGCTGACAATCCAAATCGGTAAGCAGCATGGGCTCATGGATTGCTCATGGGCTTTTAAACATTGCCTCTCTCTCTTAGACCATCTCCAATCATTTACTCAAATTCTTACTTAAATTAAGTAAAAATTTTGAGTAAAAAGCTCCTTTTAAATGGGAGCTCTTCAATCACTTACTCAAATTTTTACTCAAATCTTTTTAATAATTATATTTTACTCCCCATTTCTGCAAAAGCCTCTTCGCAGATCTGCACAGAGAGAGAGAGAGAGAGAGAGAAAGTCGTCACTGCCACATCTTCAACGGCTATTGTTCAGCAAGCAACCTTCGTTGTAGCTTCTGCAGGAGAGAGAGAGGGGGAGAGAGGAGGCTTCACCAGGAAGAAGAAAGGAACTGGTTCGCAGGGAGAGAGGGACTGGTTCGGAAAGAAGGAAGGTAACCTTCCAATGGTCATATTTTCCTTACTCAAAAATTTGAGTTAGAACTCAGTATAGGTTTAAATTTGAGTAAAACTCAAATTGAGTTTGAGTTTTGAGTCAGGATTGGAAAAAAAATTTTGGCCTTTTTTATCCAAATTTGAATTTGAATTTAAATTTGAGTCAGGGTTGAAGATGCTCTTAGACAGCAGGGAGTTTAGTCACGCGGGTCATGTCCACTAAATAACTGGAAGATTAAGTAACCCACATGAATAAATGATCTCCTAGGCAGTGATTTTGCAGGGTATAACATCTTTTTTCATTTTCCTTTTTTTGACATAGCTGTATGGGTATTCTACCCCAGCTTGCACGCACATACTTATAAGAGCATACTTTATGTACAGAAAAAAGAGGCAATGAAATGAATGCATGCTCTCTCCTGTTCCTATCAATGTTAAATGCTCTCCTGTTCCTATCAATGTCATATGCTGTCACCATTGCCACCAATCTTATCCTGATTTGGAACCAAGGTTTCCACACCTAGAGCAGCAAAATGTCCAAGATTTGAGTTTGGCAGGCAGCCAAACATTCATATAGGAATTGTCAATCGAATCAAGCTTCCTGTTTCAAACTTCTCAGAACTTCTAATTTTTGGATTTCAACTTCCCAACAACTTCCAACTTCTATCTTCCAAGAGATTTGAAATGAAGTCGTTGAGACTGATGCAGTATGAGAGTGCCACCGCTGGTTATAGAACGAGTTTCATGTCACAGGGGCACTTGTGTGGTTTCTGTGTTCCTCCTGGAACTCTTTAATCTTTATTGCAGTTCCTGCCTCCCCAGGAAGAGAAGGTTGCAAATAAGTGAGCTAAGGTCTAGGATTACCTGTAATATGATGAACACACAGGAGGAAAACAGAACAGAATGCCAACAACAATTTGCTTCAAAACACCATATATAATACTCCCTACTATTTCTAATTACCTATATACACACACATGATACACACCAAGACTTTGCATAAAACAAAACACTACCGTCATAAAACCTCTGCAAACTACTCATAAACCCCTCACTGAATTTTCACATCGATCACCTTTCGTTCTACTTTGGTCTTAGGAATGGAAATGAAGAGAACTCCATTCTTAAGCTCCGCTTTGATCTTATCTTTCTCGCAATTATCAGAAAGCCGAAGACGGGTATCATACGAGCTGAAGCTCTTCCCTGACCATGAATCATCTCCACTGCCTTCTTCTTTCTTGTGCTCTCCTTTTATAACAAGGACATCATCTTCCACCAAAATCTTAACATCTTCCTTGGAGAGTCCAGGCATGTCGAACCGCATTTTAATCTCGTTTTCTTCGTCTTTTATGTCCCATGGGGCACGAACTTCTCCGGCGGACCCGTTCCTAATGGGTAACGGCACGACATCCTCGAACAGCCTGTCCATTGTCTCCAACATTTGCTTCATTGTTCTCATTGGAGAGAGTGGATCCAAAAAACCTGTGATCAAAATTAAGCAGCCATTCATCTTGTTAATCAAGAATCTAATATTGCCATAGGCCCAGGGCCGGCCCTGAGCTAAAGCCATTAAAGCAATGGCTTTAGGCCCTTAATTTCTTGCAATAAAATAGGGTCCCAAAATTTGAATGTTCTTGCAAAAAAGTACGACTTTAGGCCCCAAATTTCTTGCAAAAAAATAGGGCCACATTAACGTATAATACCTATAGTATGAATTTTTTTTCTTTCTACTTTACTTTTATGGCTATGTTTGGTTTCCAAAAAATTAATAGAAATAAATTACTTCAAAACACTAAATCTATGAAAAAAATTTCACGGTGGTGTTAAAAATTATTGACAATTATGGCCCCATTTTATGCCCTTGCTTAGGGCCCCAGATTCTTAGGGCCAGCCCTGCATAGGCCCATAGTTCTTATGGTGAGTATGAGTGTAGGTTTCCAGCTATAGAGAAGACTGCATTTAACAGGGTTGAATTGGTGAGTTATTTGGAGCACACCACTACTGATGGAGGAAGATTCAGACTTGACCTAAACTGGTCAACAGGATTCCAACAGAATATCATCCAATAATGGCCGAGGATATGGCGCAGGGAAATATCTGATGTGGAACTAAACAACCAAAAAATTCGGGATTATGCACAGAATTAGCCCCAACTGGAGAGAATAGGGTAATCCGTATCCATCTATCTATATAAAAGATGAAGGAGACAAATTGGAAGGTATGGAAATAGAAACTTTAACCGTCTTTTGTACATTACTAACTTAATCATCGGAGGATTTTTGCCGGATAACATCCGGCAATCTCACCCACATTTTGTACAGACTAGAGCTCGGTGAATGGTCATCCGCTGATTTTTGCTCCATCAGCTACAAACTATTTGGGTAATTAATTTTAGGAGTTTGAATTCAGCAAAGGAATATGCAAGAATGAGCATATGCCAAACCCAGACTCTGTTTGAAATTGATTTTGGGCAGCCAAAAATAACTTTTATGATATGTGTGGGAAAAATGTTAAATGTGATTAAGGGTCCAAAAAGTGATTTTGTCCCAAATTACTTTTCACTAGCCTTTTATTTAAAAAATAGTCCTAAAATTTATTTACAATTTTAAAAAATGGCTTTTGAAATATGGTTCCCAAATATACCTAGAGTAATTCTCTTATATTATAACTTAACTTTTAATTCTCTTCCACTATTGTCTAAGAAAAGTAAAAGCAATATCAAATAAGACCTAAATTCACTAATTATTAAACATCCACTTTACTTCTCCTATAAAATTGAACCAACATGCCCAAAAATGCTAAGGTTGAGTGGTAAGGTCTATTGATTGATGTTGAAATCTTACACAACACTTTCTAGATCAAACAATTACCCTGAATATTTTTTTAATATTAATAAATGAATATTAATTCATTTTCATGTATTTTGAATCCAAGATATATATATATATATATATATATATATATATATATATATATATATATATACATAAAGCAATATTCACCTGACTAAGCCAGCATGGTGTACAAAAAGCCACAAAGGAGCTTCCAACAAAATTGCTTTAAAGAACAAAATACATAGTACATCTATATTCCAACCCAATGATGCTCACCTTACCATGCTCTCTTTTCCAAAGGCATGATCATAATAATTCTCTCTGTCACTTCTTTTTTTTTTCTTCCTTTACTTTTCGACCCTTTTTCTTTTCTTTTTACCTTGTTTTCGAGAATCGAAATCCTTCCCTTTACTTTTTGTTTGGTTCAAGTTTGGCAAGCATGGAATTGACAGAATATCACATATTTTATTTTTAGGAATTTAATGTTAATTCACAATCCATTAATTTTAATAAAAAAAATTAATTAAAAATGTTAAAAACATCATATAACTTCGCCAACTTTTCATCTAAATTGACATGTCAATTGTAAATAAATAATTAATCAAAACAATAATTGCCCATAAAGTCTCTTTCATATATATATATCCAGTAATATAAGTAGCAGCAATCATTCAACTATGAAAATATTCACGATAATGTTTATTCCCAACTCTAATATTTTACTTCAGTTAAAAATTACCGAAAGGTGAGATATCGACGGCCAACCGCCGAGGCCTCCGTTCCACAGCCGTTCCTTGATTCCCTTGATCGACATGCACGTCCACCGACGCATCTTTGTTATCTCCGGTAGCCTGACCTTGACCCTGAGCTCTCACAACAGACCGAGGAGACGCCTTGCCCACGCAAATACTTCTTGCATTCCGACCAGATGGAAAGAAGACCGAGCACGGCGCCGCTGCTCTCGCCGACACGTTACCATTGTTTGACACCAAAGGTGACAGTGTACACTTCAAAGTGTTGCAAGCCATTACGTACCGACGTCTAAAAAAATAAAAGCAGAAGCAGGCTTAATTTACTCGCTTTGAATTCTGGATTGAGATGGGAAGATGGGGATATATATATATATATATATATATATATATATAGAGAGAGAGAGAGAGAATAGGATCGGAAGTGTGTGGAGAAATCGTGAATGTTTGAGACCGTGAGTGTTCTGGATTCATCACCTGTTGGCTGTTGCCACGCATATACGATATACAAGACGTTTTTCTTTTCTTTTCTCTTCTTTTCTTTTTTACAGGTTTCTCCTACCTTCCGGAAGGATCCATACAGGGGAAGAAACAATTTTTTTTCTAAATGTACCCTTGTGTTTAGTTATATTTTTATATAGCGCCGTGGCTTTTTACTGTATTTTCAAGTGTCCCCTCTACTAGACAACTATTATCATGGTTTTGGGCCATATATAATTAAACCTCTCATATTTATATTCTTATTAATGTTCATAATTTATTCAAATAACTATATTTTACTAAGTTAGTTGAATTGTTCGATGGTCTATTGGTACTTATTTTAAAAGAAAAGACTTCGAGTTCACGTATATGCAAGTGCATTAAATATATTTGTCAGAATTAAGAGCAGTTCGAGATTAGGGGGGGGTAATTAGCTTTCTCTTTTAGACAAAAGAAATAAAGTTAGTTGAGTTATCTTCCTTTTATATTGAGATCGATGAAGCTGAGACACGCGCAAGAAAAAATAAAATGCCAAATGTCCCAAAATATTATCTCAAAAAATGAATCCCAAATAATATAGTGAATGATCTAATTAACCCTTTTCTTCCCACCCATGAGTCGGGGCTTACACTCCATTTGTGTCTTGTTGGAATAAACGATAATCCTAGCAATGCTCTGTATATAATTAGAATTGGGGTTAATGATTTGTGAATGGTATGCATGAACTAATTATGTGGGTTTACTACGAAAGGAAAAAAAAATTCATATAATTAAGATTTGGGTTAATTTTCTCTTCTTCATCGCCTATAATTTTCTGAGTTTGGTTTAGGATTATCCCATTGATACTAATTTATTAATATTAAAAAATAATTTAATTAAAAAATAAAAAAGAGAAAACCTTATTGGTTGATGCTCAGATATATGGCAACTCTTTTAAACTATATATATCTAAGGGATAAATGAATAAATAGGTACTTTGGTATTGTCGTATCCAGTATACAAAGATGCGTTATTGCCACATCGCTTTCAAACTACTTGCGGGACCATCTGCTAGTGCAAATCCAGTGCCAATATTATAATGCAGCTCAACTTAAATCTCTTTTCCTTTCCACGGAGAATCCAAGACACTTTGACTAGTCTTCAATTTTGAGTCCAATATAATCCAGCTCGGATTGCCAAAATATCCCTCTAAATGCCTGCGTGTTCTGTGCCCATTGGCTCACTCTAGATATGGGAATCTCCATAAACCCAAGTACCCAAAAGCGACTAGTGCCATCCCTTCAAAACTTGGACCAAATTACATAAATCATATGATACGTCAATACAATAAATGCACGAAAACAAATGTTAAATGAAACTATTTGGTAAGTAAGATGATTCACATAATTTTGATATAAATTTTGATCCCTTTATTATTTAAAAAAAAAAAAAAAACCCAAAAAAATAAAAAATAAAAATTTTTTTTTTTTTTTTGGCTAAACATATATTTTGGACCAACTTGCGTGCATCAGACTAATATCCGAGATCCTGAATATTTGGGGAGTCGAACACAGTACCAAAGGACTTGATAAGCCCTTAGCCCTGTTTGTTCCACCACTAAACTACTCACCTGGTGTTAAAAGTAACAATTTTTTTTTACATATAATTAACATGATTTAGAAAATGTGGGGGTACTCCAAAAACCATACACTACCACACTGTACCAAGTACCCTTTTTGATTCCCACATCCCAATCCCCCAAACGGCACTATTGCGGTGCTCTTCCTTCATTCTCCTTGAACACGTGAAGCCAAAAGAGTTAGTCAGATGTTTTTTACAGAACATAAAAGCAAAAGCGTCTCTCTCTCTCTCTCACCTCTTGCTTTCAGCATTCTCGAGATCTCTCACTCACTCTTTCATGCAATTGTCGCCAGCTGACTGACAAACACCCTCCATTGATTAATTAGTATTCTCCATGCCACAACAAAACAATCATGCTCCAATTCTTTGATCAGGATGTAAGCACAGTCGCTGCAAATATTAAAGTTAACACATAATAATGCAGAACCTGTTCCACTATACAAGGACTATTTTATATATCCCAGCCACAAATTACAGGTCCTGTCCTCTCTCTCTCTCCGCCCCATGCATTTGAGCATACCAACAAACTAAACAGAGAACAGAGAAGCTCTTATATATAAATCCCCACACCACACCGGCCTGCATGTTTCAAGTTGTTACACCATTTATATATACATGTAAGTAAAGTTTCCTGCATCTTTTAATGGGAAAGATTGGAGGAAGCTCGTGGTTGAATGCAGTGAAAAAGGCTTTCAGGTCTCCTAGTAAGGAGATTAATGAGAAGAGAAGCAGCAGGAGGAGAGAAGAGAATGAACAAGAAGAAGAAGGAGAAGAAAAGGTAAATATAACTCTAGACATTGTTAATTTTCTCTCTTCGTTCTTTTTAATTTTTTAGGAGTTGTGTAAATTAGTACATTTGAATTTGTTAATGGGTTTGTGCAGAAGAGAGGAAAACGAAGGTGGATTTTCCGTAAACCTTCGAACCATCACGAAACAGTGATACAACACAATGAAGCAAGGAACATAATTGCTGCAGCGACTACTAATAATAATACTACGGCAACTGCTGCTAACAATACTTTGGTGACTGATGCTAATACAACGAATACTGCTGCTAATACTGAGCAAAGACGTGCCTTTGCAGTGGCAATGGCAACCACAGCAGCTGCTGAGGCAGCAGTTGCCACAGCCCAAGCAGCTGTTCAAATCATTCGCCTCACCAGGCCTTCCATTTTTCACAGAGAACAGTACGCCGCCATTCTTATACAGACAGCCTTCAGAGGTTATCTGGTAAGACTCCTTATTAAGCATTTTGTTCATCAAAAGGCTTGACATTTTGCCTATCCGCAAATGAGGAAGCAAATCTCGGGCAAAATTAGGAATGACAAAGGAGAGAAAGTTATAGGCAAAATGGTCACCTAATTAAGCACTAAATACTAAATAGTATATTTTTGTTCGAATTAGTTTCAAAAAATTTATAAATAAAAAAAAATGTATGGCTAACCAAATGGCAAATATGATTGGAATGCATAACCCCCTTTTGATAGGCAAAATGAAGAGGAATGAAGAGGTAAATTAAACACTATTTGAGTGTTTTGGCTTGGCATTTAGAGAGAGAGAGAGAGAGAGAGAGAGCAGTGTGCTGATTGATCAATTTTTGTGGGTTTTGAAGGCACGGAGAGCTCTTCGGGCGCTTAAGGGGCTGGTAAAGCTGCAAGCTCTAGTAAGAGGCCACAATGTGAGAAAGAGAGCAAAGATGACACTTCGATGCATGCAAGCTCTGGTTCGAGTGCAAGCTAGAGTGCGTGATCAACGTAAAAGGCTTTCGCACGAAGGCAGCATTGATTCCATCTTTAGTAATCCCAACAACTTATGGGACTCTCATCTCACAGACAGGAAGTCCATTGTAAGATTTTATTTTATTTTTACGTTTTGAAATAATTAATTAATATATCTTAACGTACGTTATGTGTTTTGATTGGGTTTTTAACTCTGTAATTATATAATGCAGTCTAGAGATGTAAGTAATTTTACAGAGGATTGGGATGATCATCCTCATACAGTAGAGCAGATCCAAGCCATGTTAGATAAAACAAAGGAAGCTGCTTTAAAACGAGAGAAGTCCCTTGCTTATGCCTTCTCTCACCAGGTTTTGATCCAATTAATTAACTCTCTCTCTCTCTCTCTCTCTCTCTCACACACACACACACATATACATATTCCATCTTATACATTATTTTTTTCCTTCATTTCTAAAGTGTACATTAATATTGGCCAAATATTTTGAAAATATCTTACTGTCTCATCAGTATGATTTTTGGCATGCATGTGCATACGAAAAGTATATAATTATACAACCAATTTGTCAAACTACATATCACATATTTTGTTTTGAGAATGAACAGTCATAAAAATAATGGTAAGGGAACCAGAAGCATTATATAATATCTGTTATATATTTTCTTTACTATCTTTCCGATCTCATTGCCCTGAATGGTTTCTTCTGTAAAAAGATATGGAGATCAGGAAGAGAAGACCCATTTATAGGCGATGAAGAAGCAGAAGAAAAACCCTACAGATGGCTTGATCGGTGGGCGAACAAGCAATACGAGGGCAGAGGCAGAAATTCATGTGATAATTATCAAAGAGACTCGATAAAAACTGTTGAAATCGACACTTACTCAGCTCCCAATTTCAGAAGATCACAATATCAAAATCACCACTACTACCAACAACAAAAACCCAGTTCAAATTCTGCTGCTGCTGCTGCTGCATCATCTCCTCTGCACAGAGTCCACCACAATCTCTCTGCTCTAAACTCACCCATCACACCATCACCAATCAAAGCTAAGCCTTTGCAAATGCATTCTGCTAGCCCTCGTTGCCCAAGAGAAGAGAGATACAATTATCCAACTGCTCAGACCCCAAATTACATGGCTGCCACTGCATCAGCCATGGCTCGGGCTCGGTCACTAAGTGCACCAAAACAGAGGCCTTCAACCCCAGAAAAAGAAAAAACTCAAGGGTCTGCTAAAAAACGTTTGTCTTTCCCTGTTCCTGATCCGTACAGTTCTGGAGTTGGCATTGCTGGTAATGGAACTTCTGATTATAATTTGATTAGCTCAAGCAATATCAATGGTGGTCATCTTGGAATTGAGCAACGGTGGAATATGTCTTCTTGTTGTACGGATAGCCTTGGTGATGAGATCTCTCCTCCTTCAACCAGTGATCTTAGGAGGTGGCTGAGGTAAGTGAAAGTGAAATCCAAAAGTTGGGGTAGATGAGGTGAGATTGTGAAGGAATGTAGGTTTAAAGGGCTGTATGACTGGAGATGTAATTTCCTAATTATTAATGAAGTTCATCTAGTAATCTCAATTGACCTTATGATAGGGGATGCCAAACAATCCTTATTGAGAGCTGCTTCACTGTAGCTATAAAATTTGCTCTGATTTGCATTTCCATGCGTTCAATATTTTTCTCTCAGATTACTCAAGACCTCTAGTGCATTGTTTAGTTGAACCAAACATATAGGTTGCCCGGATGAAGGGCCATTAGCTTTTGCAGGAATGATTTTCTAATTCCCCATAAATGTGTTTCCCAAACTCACAATTGGGGGTATTTGGTTTCAAACTTTCATTTGCAAAAGCATTCTGCCTAAAGTTTTGTTTTCCCTGCAATTTATTCATAATCAAAGCATCTGCAAGGTTTAAGTTGTTAAAGGAGAGAATTTTGGAAATAATTTAATTTTATCACAATGCACTAAAGATTTCTGTTTCCATATGATGCAAGCAATTATGACAAATTGACAGCAATACTAACAACTTCTTTACATTATATCAGTACCGAGGATGATATAAACAATATGAAAAATTTTGCCTCATTTTTGGCAACCCTTGACAATTTACTACAGATAACAACTTCTATAGTCAATTAATAGTTTTTTTAAAAAAAAAAAAACCCCATCTAAATGCAAAAATTGATGGAGCTGGTAGGAAATTCTTTTCCCCTGCTAAAGAAATTGAGCTAAAATCAAGAAGAAAGGAAAGGATAAATATAGTTATCATGGTGGAGTAAATAGAGTTGAACCCAAGCAAATTCCTCTTTGTAACCCAGGCTTTCTTCACAAGAGGCTTCACATGAGTACGTACACAACAATAGTCGCCCAATCAAGTGAATCTACATCATTCTTCACACCAAAGTAATAAAGCAGCTGAGGCAAGATCTGGAACCATTAAAATAAACAAAACATTGACCAAAGGTTCCAACTGGAGATCACATTTGATTTTTAAAGAAAAGGGAAAGGTGGTTCAATTATCATGAAAGGAAGGGAAATGGATCAACAGAAGAAAACAAGACACTGAATGTAGCCAGTAACAATTGATATCCTACGAGAACAAAGAAATGTTAAACGAAGATGATTTCATACCTGGAGTTCAAAGCCTAGAAGACCACCACAGTAGCTGCATTTAGGAATATCAGCCTTAGATGGCCGGCCACTTGACATGGGCCACAGGGGTTTAGCTCTCGCATTCCTACAATACCTGTTAATTTTAATCAAAGGAACTAATTACTTTGTATTTAATATAAGATTAAAGGCAATTGATATATGATTGCTTACATTAAGATGGAAACCCCTTGAAACATGCTTAATTAAATAATTCCAGCAAAAAAACAAATGAAAAGTATAGAAATCTTGGAACCCCTAGGAAACCCAAAATCATGCCCGAACTAAAATAAGAGATGACTTTAGAAATCAAGACAAATACATAGAATTGCTTCAACTCTTTCAATTGATGGGTCACTTCCTGGACTGACAATAGTCTAAAAAATTCTACAACACTTACATCCACCTAAGAAGGAAACTCAGGATCCTTGCAAAATAAGATAGAAAAAATTGCAGTCTTCATGATCGAGCAAGGACAGATGTGTTTCATATAAATTGGAGGCTGTAGTGTTGCTAGCAAGCACAACCCAACTCCTTCTATGAATGCTATCATCTATTCAATTGTTAATCACATGCTACATAGATAATAATCAAATGCACCAAATTTGCTTTTACTTATTTTGTAAAGCAAGTGAAAACCTTGAGCGTTACTTATTTTGTAAAATATCCCTAACAGCCAACTATGGCAAGTGAAAACCTTGGGCAATGGCATATAATGTTAGATGGAAACAACAAAGGCATCCTCTGCATAATAACCAAAGTATCCTCATTTTCCTTCTAAATAATAATAAAAGCCATAAGAAACTCACCATATTGTGTGTAGAGTCTAATCTCTTACACGACTCCTCCCACCCAGCAGAAAGAGAGAAAGTTGCATCCTGATACCCAGCATATTGAGTTTAGCATCATATTAAACCCAACACTGCGCCCCCCAAAAAAAAAAAAAAAAAAACCGCCAAAAGAAGCTGGGATTGAGACTTTGTACAGCTGAGTTAAACATAATAATAATATGACCGCAAGAACTATCTGAAAATGTTAGGAATAGGCTTAGATCAAAATACATAAGCAACAAAATTACAATTACAAGTTACCTCCAGTTCCAGGAGGTTTGTCAGTCCCATTGTGTCTTGGGGGCTTACTTGAGTAATAAGGATTGATGCGGGGCAACTGGCATTGGAAAACCTTCACACTTCAGAAACCATTCCATAATCAGGAACACCTATTTTTTCATTTCTTTTTTGGGAAGGTACAATCAGATACAAAATGTGAGTTAATCAAGTAAGAAAATACAAGTGACGGATAATTGTTTATTGTCAGGTAAGAAAGGAAAATAATTCAAATAAACGATGGATTCCCAAGCAATACCTTCGAGATGCCTTTCCCATTTGGCATTTCAATCGCTCATGTTGGTCTTTGACAAGACAAGACAAGACAAGACATTGACGGACACATGAACACAAATAATGTCCGATGAAATGCCGACTCGTTCTCAGAGATAGGTGCATAAACCTAGAAGACAGTGAACATAAAAAATTATTATCCATAAATGAACAAGTTTCATTCAAAGTTATAAAAGTAAAATTTTTACATCTTTCCGCTTCCTACATTTTTCTCAGCAACCAAACTTAGCATATGCAAACAAGTTTAATTTGAACCAACACCTTTTATACACCGAAAATGGAGATGCTTGACTAAGGTTCTGAGTATAAATATAAGTCATGAGACAAACCTGCAGCATGAACTGCAGAGGCTCTCCACATAGATCACAAATAGAAGATGTCCCTGATGGTAAATTAACAGGATCTAACCAAGCCTGCATGATGAGAAATAGAATCATCAAAATCTATATAAAGTTCTACATAATCGCTGTATAGGCTTGTTTGGATTAACTTTGCTTAAAATCACTTTTGTATGTCTCCAATATCTCTTTAGTGTTATGATCAAACCATCTCTTCACATATAAAAAATTTCATACCAGAAGTCACTGTAACAGAATCTAGGGTAGCTAGCTTTATCTAACCGTCGTATTACCCCTCAAGTCGTCTCAAAGTAATTATCACCCCATCTCTTAGATCAAGTGGAATTTTTAGCTCCATAAGTAATTTTAGGCAAAGCTAATCCAAATGGATTCTATAAATGTAGGTCCAAAAGTTCTAAAATTTTTATTTTACCGGTATGCCTCCAGCCTTACTAGGAAATAAGTGACGTTACTTCTAGGATTCTCTATGAAACCTAAGGTCATGGGTTCATGTTCTTCTTCTTCTTCTTCGTCGTCATCATTATCACCACCACCACCATTCATATCAACATCATCAACATAATGTTCTTCTTCTTCTTCATTTTCAATGGAAGAGATATGGAGCCTTGAGATTTCCTATTGAATCTTCTATTGCAACAGTACCCAATTCTTTTGGCATTTTGGTTCAACTTCTATAGGGGAAAAAATGTAAAGAATATCAAAAGCAGTGACAAGCAAAAAATATCTTATCATTGCAATTACTGCTGCTTCTTTTTTGTCAGTGTATAAAAGCAGATTACATGGCTTAGCCAAGTTTGATTTGCAATAATGGGGGAACAGGAATGGTCTTCCCGTTCTTGAGGATGATGGTGTATTCTTAACCAAATTCAGTAGGAAATTGACATTTTTGTAGCATTGCCTTTTTTTGTATCATGAAAGACAACTGTGCTAGAATGCAGAGTGAGAATCAAACACCTCGGGTTCAGAAAATAATTGTGTACACATACAAATGGGTTTTGGTGTTCAAAACACAAGAGACCAAAGAAAGAACCATTACTAGAAGTGAAACGTAAAGTAAATGGCCAAGGTAATATCATTGAACACAAAGCAACTTTCAAATTTTTATCTCAACAAGTTGCTGGTAATGCAACTGTTTGCTACCAGTGGCAGACTGCTGCTCAGAAAGACTTGAGACCATTTATCAACAACAAAAGCAAAAAGAAGGTACGAATTCAATATTGTCAATTTTCATGCATATTTTCTGCAGTTTAGTATTATATATCCTGTTTTATGTGCACAATTCAACCAAATCATAGCATGTGTGCATAAATAAATACCGACATAAATATAAGTGCTATGACACGTATTACAATGTGGTCAGTCAATCTTCAATTTTTTTGCATCCCTTGCTGATAGTTTTTGGGAGAACAAAAGGCTTTCAATAAACTATTGTTATATTTCTATGATGTAAAAATATAATGTAGAGGGAGGGTTTTTTTCCCAACCAAAGTGCAAAGTGGGGTATTGGAATACTTGGCAATATGGAATAGCCTCTCTCTCCATGCTCGTTTAGGACTGTTATTCTCACAGAGGTTTCAAATTGCATTGGGTTCTTCTATGCCATCAAGATATGCCAAGGAAGTCTCTCACCGAGGACTTCAATCAAACACAAAAACACTCATATTCAAAGTGCATATGAACGAATTGTAAGCATGAAGAGGAGGGACATCTTTTGATCAAATTCTACACAAATGAAAGTCTCTTCAAACGCAAAGATAAAAAAAAATATTTAACAATTGGAAAATAAATATAACTGGGTATGGCATTAGATTGCGAACACAGTCGTAACAACAATGAAAACAATACTACAATCTACAATCAACAATCAACAACAATAATAAAGGAAGAGAAAAAAAAAAACCCACATTAAAAACTTACTCAGCTTCTCGCTTCTCTTCTCCATCTATCAATTGAAATAAAAAGCAGAAAAAAAAAATCATATGGGACAGAAAGCAAAACCAGATGTTGTAGAAAGTAAAAAACCAAGCTTAAAAAAACAAAGACCATAATCAGTCAAATATGTTAGTAACAAAACAAAGTAAAAAGGTAAAAATCAATGCAGCTGTGACCTTGACAGCCTGTAAGAAAAGTCGACATCGGCCGCAAGCTCCGGTTGCAGTGACAGAGATGACGGCCTTAAACTTTTAAGCGAGAGAAAGTCGGAGGTCGGCCGCGAGCTCAGGCTGCGGTGAGGCAGTTTTCTACCCCAACGAGAACGTGTCGAGTAAATGAGGATGGTTTGAGGAGGGTTATTGGGCCAAGTCCACTTTTCTTAAATCCATCCCTTAGACTGTGCCTTTGGAAAGGGAATTAGACAAATCGGCCCATCTTTGGTTTCTGGATACCTACATTTTTGGGCCTGGAAATGTGTGCTTGTTTTTTAGGAGCCCCTATATTCTATGGAAAAATCCATTCAACCTCCCTTGCATATATGTCTAACTTGGGACAAGTATTTTAATAAACCAACTGTATATTCCACTCATACAAATCATGTATGCAAAAAATCATATTTTGATCTAACGGTTGATTTTTCAAAATACATGTTCCAAGTTGGCCAAACACACTAGAGAGGAAGAAGCTAGAGGGAGACTAAAAAAGAAAATTGAATAGAATTGTCGATATTCTATTTCATAGGATAAGTTCCCTCCAACTCAAACTAATCTCACCCAAGGGTTTGCAACTCCTTGGACCTTTCCCAACAAGAGGAGACAGATACCATTAGATTGTATGGCCATTGCTCATTTTAAATTTTGATGAAAACTTCTTCTTCTTTTTAATATTATTTCAAATACAACCAATGCACACACTAGCTGTGGACAATGGGAAATACATACATAGACTCACAGTACTTCGTAAGGCCAAATCTCAAACACACCTTAAAAGTGTCTATTCGATCTCCAAGAAGGTGATGGGTTTTATATATAACCAATGCATATGCTAACAAACCGATATAGAACATTGCCCACATAAAGATTTCAACTTTTTGGAGTGGGTAAATAATGTGTTTTTAACCTCCATTATTTGATCATAGGAGAGAGAGAGAGAGAGAGAGAGAGAGAGAGATTGATTATGCTTTTACATGTCTTTGCTTTATCAGATCTCCAGGCACGTTGTAGAGAGACTTCCAACAATAGATTTAACTGCATGAAAAATCAAAGAGGCCAGCCAACGATCATAATTAAGCAGGCGGAGACCACTTAAACCGAAATACAGATCTTGTCATGACTCGGACGTGAGAGGTATATAAAGACCCTTAAACCAAAGGACCTAATCCATTACCCTCTACTCTGACCTCCTCCTTTCCATTTTATGACAAAATACTTAT
The DNA here is from genome assembly GCA_017140935.1 of Hamamelis virginiana. NCBI lineage: Eukaryota > Viridiplantae > Streptophyta > Magnoliopsida > Saxifragales > Hamamelidaceae > Hamamelis > Hamamelis virginiana. The sequence goes on along the minus strand of JAESVK010000651.1, from coordinate 836,896 downwards.
AATATAAGTTGTTCCCACACCAATATCCCAAGGTTCATTTATGGCTTTCCCCGCGGCCCTTTCTCTCTACAGGACATGAGAGCCTCCTTGCTGGATGATTTTTGGCATCAACACAACTAATTGAATTTTTTTGTTAATTTACATATTCAATGCTTTCTTGAAAGATGGTATTTAATTAGGTCATTAATTTCCACTCTATCCATCCATTAAAATTTGTTGAATCCAAGAGGGTATTCAACATTAAACAGAATGCCAGTGGTGGAGTCATCGAGAGTTATAGAAGTGACTCATGGCCATT
>JAESVK010000651.1:821584-836588 GCA_017140935.1 Hamamelis virginiana | reverse complement strand
GCCAGTGGTGGAGTCATCGAGAGTTATAGAAGTGACTCATGGCCATTGGCCAGCGGCTGAAATGGAAGGTTTGAACTGAACGTAAGAGACCATAAGGCATATATATGATCAGTTGTAAAAGCCAGAAGAAACCCAGTACTTGGTTTTTTTTTTCTTGTTCTTGGCCCTTCTCAAATGGTGAAAATTAAATTTGATGCTTTTCACCATGCAATTTAAATGATACAAGTTCTCAGATTGAAAAGGACACAAGCTCTGGGGTATTCAGGACCAATTCCTTCATTATTCATCTTTTTTTTTTTTTAAAAAAAAAAAAAAAAAAAAAAAAAACCTTGATCTGTGTCTCCATCTGATTTTTGTCGCATTGGGAAAGCTAGGATCATCATCATCATTGGAAACTATGTTGATTATGTTATTTTGAGGATCACTAATGGGTATCCAATCCACTTTCTTCAATCTAACTTCATATTATTGGTTATGAACACTGATCAGTTTCTAATATATATATATATATATATAGAGGGAGAGAAAAATGTTCTAATCAGGTTTTGCTCACTTAAACTAAAGTAAGCAAATAACAAATCCTTGAATTGGAATTTCAAGATGAATCTTCCATTAAGTGAATAGGAATCCAAGGGCTTGTGTTATTTGCTGACTTTAATTAAAGTCAGCAAATACTGACTAGATCACTTATATACCTTAAATTTAAGAAACAACTGCTGATGGAAATTAATTAGCACCTTTGCTTCAGCCTTCAGGAGGTCTCAATATATTATGGCAAGGAGAATTCTAGTTAGGACACAGAGCAGCAAGAGCTTCTACTACTACAAAAAATGTCAAATACAGACATGTTTCTTTTGGACGTAGCACGACAGTTTTAGGTGTCGTTGAAACTACCATTAGACAATTTTTAAAAAGTGTCAGTGAACAAGTATAACAACACTTTTTATGTTCACGGTACTTTTTAGCTGTCATGAATGAGCATTTTTGTAGTGGTGCGATCTCCATAGAAAATTGTTATAGAAAACAAATTTTCCCTTGCAAGTTCATGCATAATGGGTGCATGTTGAAACGATCATTGTTTCTAGTTGCACCAAATTAATAGTGTGGCATAATACTAGGGAATATCGATCGATTAGGGTGCACAAATTTCAAGACAAATGTCTTGTCCTACCATCGAATAGAGTACCCCACAAGGGCTTCACATACAAAATTTTATTATAAAATGTCTCATAATTTAGTCACATGACTCTAAATGATCGAAATGTTTCATGACTGAGTGTGGATCCTCTGCTTGAACTTAAATATGCTAGGGTGATATGTCATGATTCGGATGCTATGTTTTTCACTTGAGTGATGTGCAGATGATCCAGATCATAACGCATCACCCAAGCACCGAGCAAACCCAAGTAGAGGATCTTCATTCTTCATGACTTTCATCAACTTGCCGTCATATCTGATCCTATTTTGATGAAGAAAACTACGGCACAATAATTTAACAAATGACGTGATCAAACTAACCAATGAAAATATTGGAATGAGTTTACATATATATGTCAAATTTGTCATAAGCAATATTAAAGAATAAAGCTCAATATCAGCATAATATTAGTTCATTCCAATATCTTTATTGGTTAGTCGAATCACATCATTAATCATCAAATTGTCGCACCAAAATCTTTTTCCTATTTTAACACATTTTTGTCTGAATTTATGTTAGTAAAATAAAATAAAAATGATAGCATGACAGGTATTTCTCAAAATAGTTAAAAAGAATGGGCAACTTTGGAAGAAAAAAATATTGCAAAAATGGGTACGTGAGTCTTTCCAAATCCTAATGGATCCATCAGCCGCAACTTTGCAAGAATTTAGCAAACATGATAAGGTTTGCCCAATTTCAGCCATAACCTTCAATCCCCGAGAAAATTTAAATTCAGACCATTTGGATAATATAACCAAATTGATGAATTCATCAGCATTGTCATTTTTGACCTAATTTTAGGATCACAGCCATCAGCATTGTTTCATAACTATCGAACTAGTTAAAATAAGATGCGCATGTCTCAATTCTTAAGCCGCATATTGCCAAGGTTTTCCCCCCTTAAAGCCCGGCAAAGGGTTCTTTGTATTTTTTTAACACTATCTATATGCAGTTTCTGTTCTTTTTCTTTTTGGTATCCCCACTTTTGTTAGCAATAAAATTTTAAATACTCATAAAATTATAATCCGTAATTTATTGGCCAATACTATTCATGCTCCACGAATAGCATTCACGTTGCAAATTTATCAACAAACGGCCACAATAACCAATCCTTTATGTCAAAAAAATTTTAGTTTTATATATTTAGGCATTCTTTATTTCGGTAGAATCAGTTGCATAACATATTTTAAAAAATCAACCGTTGGAAAAAATACCCATTTTATGAATGCTATGCCTACCAAAAATCATGATGATCCAACGGTTGGTTTTAAAAAAAAAAAAAAATGACTGCAAAATTGTGACAGTTCGAATAATTGCAAGAACACAATTGTTGCAGACAGTTTTTTTCAAAAACAGACCATTGGAACACCGTTATTTTTGGCAAGCATGACATTTATAAGATGAATATTTTATCCAACGATCGATTTTTCAAAATATGTTCTGAACTCTATAGAAATGGAGAATGCCAAAATATATTAAAATAGAAATTTGTTGGTACAATGGAAATATAGGAATTTCGCCCTTATATATGTGGAGTGGAAATCTTCTGTCACACTTGTATGTACGACTTTCATGTCCCCTCTCACAAAAGTCCACCTTCCACTCATATATGTGATTATAGGGCGCGGATATAAAGGGGTGGGATGCCGATATAATCCGCCAATTTATTTTGTAAATGGAGAACTTTTGTGAGAGGGGACACGAAAGTGGTACATACAAGTGGAACAAAAAGATCTCCCCTCATCTATGTAATTGTAGAGCGCAGATATAAATGGGTGGGATGCCGATATCATCCTCCAATTTATTTTGTATTCATTTATGCCTAAAAATACGAGTTTAGATGTTTTACTTATTACATTGGGATCATATATGATTGGATTCGCACGATTGCAAGCCTCATCAAGCAAATGCAAAGAGGGATCCATCAAACAGAAATGAGGTAAGATTTTAAGCATCCAAGTGAATAAAGAACCAGAAAACATTGCAGGACAAACAAGCCCCATTTTTTTTTTTCTTATAAATGGATTTTTGCTTGATGTGCATACAAATATACAATATGTAAAAAAATTATCTCATGAGCCAAATATTTATTTTCTCCTAGACACGCATAGCATCTTAGTGGAGATCTTCTGTCCCACTTTTTATGTATCACTTCTTGTCCCCTCTCACAAAAGTCCACCTTAAAAATCTCACCTTTAAATAAATATTTTTATTTATATTTTCAAGGTGGACTTTTGTGAAAGAAGATAGAAAGTTGGTACATAAAAAGTGGGACAGAAAATCTCCACTCAGCATCTATCACGTAATAAACATGATAGACTGTATTTGAAAAGACAAATATCTACGATTTTTAGAATAATTTTTTCAATATGTCAAGTTTAATAAAGGAGTTAGATGACACCAAAAAAGCTCAACTATTAACGTTCTCATTAAAGATGGTTCTTTTCTACAGTATAGGATACTCTAGATCTTGCCGAGATTTGAATTTAAACTAATTCTACGAACTGAAAAGATCATATATTCTACTCTTATAAAAAAAAATGCTACAGAACCAGAAAATTTTACCCAAAATTAAAAACCACCCTGATATGTCATGTTTTGAATGGTTTAGTTACTCTCAAATAGATTTTATCTTTTTCAAACACCATTCAAAGCATAACACATCAGTCTAGTTTTTAATTTCGGGTTAAAGTTTCTGATTCTATAGCATTTTTGGTCTTATAAGCTACTAGTATTAAATGAACCACAGCTTAGACTTCGTTTTTTAAATCACTTGATGAGGAATGAGGATGCATAATAAAACTCCAGTATCATGCATTACACATTATATTTTCATAGCAGATCGCTTTGGGCGAGGATTAAAATTCCGAGAGGGAAAGATCTTCGTTCCCTCCAAGGATCCGGATTTGCTCAATGTAGATCATACAAGCCGAGTAGATATTTTCAGACAAAAAGAAGGCCACACAGAGCCCCTGGTCATGCAGGACTGGAAGGCGACAAGGTTAAAAATTAACGAAGCTAATCAACAAGAATAAGAAAACAACAGCAGCTCTGCTAATCAAATCCATGCATGGACACCAAATCCTATAACTCAAAACAAATCTCAACCACACTTTTCGAAACTCCTGTAAAACTAAGTCCGAATGCACAAAACTAATTGCAATACCCAACAAAAAAACATCACAAACTTAACAAAAACACAGAAAAAAACTCACAAAATTGCAGCACTCTAGTCTAAATCTTCTGTTAAATTAAACCCACGAAGAAGAATAAGATCCTAACTTGCTCTGATTCAACCACTGAACAGCAATTTCTGGTTTCACCTTTGAAGCCACAAGTGTTGGACTGCTGCCACAACTGCTATCAGACATTGCTGCTAGTGTTTTCTGAAGAACCCCAGATGGTGATGACACTGTAGTTGCCTGAGAGGTACCCGAATCTCCATTTCCAGGAATGGGTGATGCCGGATTTGAGGCCGTTCCGGCGCCGGCGCCGGCGGTGACAGTGCTGGGTCTTAGAACTTCTGCCAGTGGCCCACCTGGTGTTGGACCTACCCAAGAAGATTGGGTCAACCAGGTTGAGATTTGGCGCTTGTTAGCATTACTAATACTACTTCCATGGTGGTTATGATCCGATTGGATAATACCCAAACCCATTTGGATCTGACCCATTTCTTCATTCATTGTGTTGTGGCTGGCCATGGATAGAGCTAGAGATGAGAGAGAGAGCTCCCCATTTGAAGAAGAAGAAACAGAGTTCTTGTTGCTACTGTGAACATTATTGTCCTCTGTTACTGCATTAGACCAAGCATCAATGAACCCCATTTCGTTGTTCTGTTGATCTTCGCCGCCATTGAAATGGGCATAAGAATTCAAATTTAGAGGCTCGTCTTTGCAAGGTTGCTGCAAAACAGAAGCATAAGTGTCACAAAATGAGGTTTCAGTGGTTAATCCGATTTTGGTCTGCATCAGATGGTGCCATTCTTGGTCAGATGTAGCCATAGGAACTGCTTCTTGTTTCATCATCCATTCCAAGCTCCTTTAACATGCACATACAAATAATTAAATCAGAGGGGGACAAAAGAAGACCAATTTATCATCAATAAATACCCAGCAAGTTCCATTCCATTATTTTTGGTCCCCTTCGTTTGGTTGCCTCGAAACCAAAGGAAAAAAGAAAAAAATTTCTTAAAATCGGCTCAGCTAAGGCCTGGCAAATAATTTGACTAACATAAAAACTTAAGATTTCATCTTTCTTGGGAATAAAACAACTGAAAATTTTACTTCTTCAAATTTCTCTTTCTTCTCCCCTCATTTTCTCGGCAACCAAACAGAACCTAGGAAAGAATCAAGGCTTTACACACCTGGGTTCCTTGTATGATGAAGCAGAGACCACGGATTCAAAAGGGGAAACTTTTTCCTCGGATTTACAAACAAATACAGGGGTTTGACTTCGATCATATGGCAGAGAAGTAGATCCGAGATATTGATGAGTTGAAGAAGAAGCAGTAGCATTAATTTTAGGAGTTGAAGGAGGATCATTGTGAAGATGAGTCTTGTTGTTAAAATGTGAATGAAGTTCCACAGGCTTTCTTGAACGGGGTCGACCTCTGTGCATGTGTCGTTCACAGTACTTTCGATCTGGCGCCACATCTCTAGAGCACCTCCATTTCTTCCCATCAGTTCTCCTGCACCTCCCTGGCTCAGAATCCGTATTGTTTGTGTATCTCAGATTGAATACAGAACCCTTACCCACTGCTCAACACAGCCAAAGACTCTAAATTAATTTCCAGAAACCAAAACAAATCAATATATATATATATATATATAGAGAGAGAGAGAGGTGATAGAATGCCATACATACAGAACTCATATTAAATACAGAGTAAAGATTGTAAATTTCAAAACAAGCAAAATATTTGTAAATTTTGAAGAGACAGAAAAAGAGAGCATCAAATAGCAGAGAATGAAGAAGTAGAGGGAAGAGTTGAAGAAGAACCCATATTAAATGAAGATTGTAAATTTAGAGAAAAATATTAACTATAGAACTCTCACCTACTGTTCAAAACAAGCAAAATATTGTAAATTTTGAAGAGGGGGAGACAGAGAGAGCATATCAAATAACAGAAATGGAAAGAAAGCGGAGAATGAAGATATAAAGGAAAGAGAAAGAAAAAGAGTGATTACAGTTGGAGTGGGAAGCAAGGTCAGAGAGATTTCTGGTAATAGGAAAGAGGAGATCAGGAGGAACAGGAACAGAAGCCATCATGTACTTGTAAATCATAGCTTGTCTCTCAAGCTCCTCCTTCTGCGCATTAGTAAAAGGAAAGAAACCCAAAGATGCTGCCATCCCTCCTGTTTTCCACAGACACAAAAATACATCCTCATCACTGTCTCAGACATAACCCCTCTCTCTCTCTCTCTCTCTCTCTCTTACATTCATTTAATCTCCATTAGAGCTAAAGTAAGATGAAGTTTTAATCTTTGAGAGAGAGAGAGAGACAGACAGACAGACTAGTAAATAAATTTGACCTGAAAGAAAAAGCAAAGGAAAATACACACCTGGGGATTTGGGGGCTGCTGTGGGAGCAGAAGCAGCAGCAGCAGCAGTAGAGAAAATGTCAAAAGGCTGCAGAGTCCTTACAACTGCACCGCCACAACTATTAGCAGCAGCAGCACTAGCAACATCGTATATATCGCTGCTACAAGTGGGACCATTTCTTTCATATGATGATGAAAATGGACGGTGGTGATTATGAATCATCATCATCATCATGGAATTCATACTCATGCTCCTATTATCAGCTGGGATTATTGATTCAGTACTTTGCAGCATCAAACCCAACCCAATACCACTACTATTCTGGTGTTGTTGGTGGATTGATGATGCCTTGTCTGAAACGCTAAACCCACTAATTATTCCGTTTTCCATAGTCATAAAATCACCTTACCTAAAACGGGAAACTACCTTTCCTATCTATCCATAAAAGCAAAAGAAATCTCAATTCAACTCCACACCACCCGTCCTTTTTGACCCGGCAATATGCAAAAGCTTCTGATTTTAGGATATTTAAGGCACCACCATAAGGACCAAATATCCCACGTATATATATAATCTCTCTCTCTCTCTCTCTCTCTCTCTCTCTCTCTCTCTCATTTCACTCTCTATTGATGGTATGTGAATAATGCTAGCGTGGGGTGGTTTTGGGATTTGTTTTAGGGATGCGTTGCTGCCATTCTTGGCCTTTGCTTTGCTTCCATGCTTCCAACATTCGCACCATTGTTTGTTGACAAAATACGGAGTAGTGAAAGTGCCGACCCTCTCCCCACCCCCCAACATTATTGCGGTATCCATCGTTTTCTGCATGTAAAGCTAGACACCGTACTAACACCTCTACTTTATTGTATTTTATTCGAAAATGAGATTTGGCCACCCTTTTTGTAATCTAAGACGCTCCTCTACCTCCTTTTTTTATTATCATTTCGTTAATCTTAAAAAAAAAACTACTTTCCCAAAATTTTAATAGGGTTAATCCAACTATTACTGTCCAATGTATTTATACCATTTGATATGCTAAAATTAAAATTTAACATTTCAAATGGTATCAATGTTAAATTTTGACGCTTATGTGCCACATTACATTAATGCTCTATTTTTTTATTTCTCACCTTTCTGAAGAGAATATAACATGGAACAAATGACACCACATTAAAGTAAGTTATTTGGGTGTCAATACTAAATTTTGACAATAGTAACTCATATAGCACCCTCATTTGAGGTGCTCTTACTCAAATCGGCTATCTTTTATATAAAAATAGAGATTTTTTTTTTTTTTTTCGGGGATACTCCATAGATGTAGTAAATTATGATGAAAATTGAGATATTACTTAACTAATGAGCCATTGAACTCTTTTTTTTTCTTTTTTTTTTTCTCAATCTTTACTGTTGAGAGATATTACTTAAATGTGATTGATAAATTCAAAGAAATGTAATATAAAGACAGCCTACTTGTCTTTTGATGCAAACCGGGTTGGGCTTATGGTTCAGGATTTTATGAATCAGCTGGATAGAAAAAATGGCAAATAGAATTGGATCACGGGGGCGATTTTGGGATACAATCAGAAAATAGACTAGTAGGATCAAAAGTCGTTGGAGACGGAATTGCAGGAAATGTGATAATATGAATGGAATCGGCGAGACAATCGAAACTCACCGCTTATGGCTGTGATGTACACCGTTTTTTTTTCCCAAATTAATTTGTTTAGGCCTCCAATTATTATTAAATGATTCTACTATTTATGGAAAAATTTTGCCAATCAATTATTTTCCCTACACAAGTCCGTTTGATTGTTAACTTCGTTGCGATCCTTAGGGAATATATTAGCATATTTTTGTCTTATTTTGCATATTTTCATTTTTTGCAAAATTCCTTTTATTTCAATTTTTTCCTATTTCAGCAGTATTATGATTTATATACTTTATATATTCTAATATAAATATGCATGTGCCTATCTTGGCAACTCTGTTTTTTATTTAATGAGAATTTATTAAGAATTTTTACTCTTTTTTCCTAATTTCTCTCTTTGTGAAGATTGAGTATTGAATACCTATTTTCCTGGCACTGTCTCTATGATACGTCAACAGGAAAGTAGAAGATTGTTCATTGTTGGGGAGTTAGTCGTCGATATTCCGCTGCATCAACTTCCTATGAGTTCTTTTTCTTTTTAATTTGGCACAAATACAAATTGTATACTACACATCGTAAAAACATATGCAAGGCACATTTAATAGTACTCTTTACACTTGTGTTAAAATTGTCATCTATTGCACAATAACAGGAATAAAATAACAAATGACTAAGGGTCCCTTTGTGTTAGTTTTTATTTCACTAGCTCTAAGAGATAAAAATAATAATCACTTTATATGACTTAAGAGCTAATAGAATTATTAGCAAAATTTTCATACTGAAAGTTATTGTGGCTAAAGCCTAAAGTTAGGAGGCCCCAACTTTGCTACAATCACTTTTAGTATGAAATATTTTATATATAAAAATATGGTTTGAATATAACTCTAAAGAAATATATATGTGAAAAAAATAGTTCTCCAAGAGTGATTTAAAAAAAATAAAACTTAGGCAAGTGATTAAGAAATACTTGAATTTAATTACAAGTGATTAAGAGATAATGACAAGTGAGTAAAAACATCACTGTCTTGCTATAAGAAGGGACAATTAATTGGTCACAGGAGATATATCAACCAGAGTTTCTTAAGTATTAATTGATCCATAGTAAATGGTAATTTTTAAAAAAAATAATTACATCTGAGATCCGAATACCTCACTAGCATTGAAAAAAATAGAAATAAAATAAAAGTGGAACCCTAGCTACTATCATTTAGAACACTATGTTCTCACTAAATGGGATCGACCAACTAATTGTTTGTGTATTAAGTGGTTGAACTAATGCTAATTAAGAAATGGTCTAGATCTACTCATCTTGCTATGAGGTTCTTTTTTTTCTTTTTTCTTTTTTCTTTTTTCTTTTTTTTTTTTCACAAATTAGATATGATTAATAGTACCACACACCATTATGCAATAGTAATTGACAGTCAATGTTGGTATCTATGGTAAAATTGCTATCTGTTTGTACAATAACATGAGTTTAATTAAAAATATGTTTATTGATCAATGAATAATAAAGTCGTCATGTGAGATGATTCGAACAAAGAAAATGTACACTTTTTAAAGTATGATTCACTTTTTTTTAAGTTATTTTAATTTCAAATTTGTGCTTTTGTTTAGTTCTGCTATATTGAACATCAATCAATGTTCAGATAGGGGTAATTGAACATATCACTATGTTCGGTCACCCCAACTGAACATATAACAATGTTGTACAGGTGATGTTGAACATTACAGAATATTTAGTTACCTTAACCGAACATATAAAAATGTTCAGCAGAGGACGTTGAATATTACAGAATGTTTACTAGGCACTAGTAGAATATCATTATATGTTCAACAGTTGCCAGCCGAACATATTGGAATATTTAGCACACTAAGTTATAACATATTACAAAATGGTTGGCCTGCTTTCTCTTCATGAAGTAAAGAAAATAAGCTCCTTTGTGGGATGAATGGTGGAATGGTTGGCTGCTCTCTTCATGGAGTGAAGAAAACAAACTTCTTTTTGGTTGGAAATAAATAAATAAATTTAGGGCTTTTTGGTATTAGGTGGTGGTTGTAAATTAAAAAAGAAAATTATGTTTTAGAGTTGGTTTAGTTGGGGTTAGTTTGGATATTCCAAAGGGTGTAGGTAGAAAAAATTATATTTTAATTTTTTATCAGTCGGCATTGGTAGAAAGTGGATGCCACCAACAATATGAATCACCCTTAATGTTGATGTGGCAATACATGAATGTGATTCCACAATACATGAATGTGAATGGTCAATCACGGAGCTTTACTAGAAATTAAATTTTTTTAACTAAACAAAAGGAAAATCCCATCCACTAATTTCAAAAAGAATAATGTTATACATCACTACAACGAATCACGTGCTACAAGTATCACTACAAGAGATAAATGAGGGTAGTTTTGGAAAATCACAAATGGGTAGTTTTGAAAATTCACAACATTTGTCTCTTGTAGTGATAGTTGTATTGATACATTGTAGCCATGTATAGCATTTTCCTTTCAAAAATATGGCTTTCAAAAGTTCTTAGGTGGGAATTTCTACGGCATTAAATAAAGTTTCCCTCAATTCAATTTGATGAGATGAGGAGAGAGAATCTTATAAGAAGCTACTCCCTTCGTCCCAATTTATGTGCATACATTGACTAAACATGCAATTTAAGAAATACATTGATTGCTTTTATTTTGTTATATTTTCAAGTTTGCGTTCCAATTTTACCATTCTAAAAGAAATGGTTACTCTCCAAATTATTTGATAAAGGGGTATAATGGAAAATTTATTTTAATTTTTAATTTGAAATATCAAAGTGATCACATATTTTGGGACATTCCAAAATGGAAAGGTGATCACATAATTAAATTGCATTGGGACGAAGAGAGTATCATTTATTATTAATGAGAGAGTTTCATTTATTATTAATTTTTTTGGAACATAAAATATTATCTAAAAGTGTATCACAAATGATGTGATGGATGATCTACCTCTTCCTTTTTTTAACATTTTTTTTTTTTTTTTTTTTGGCCAAGAGATATATATTAGTAACGTTAGAACATCTCCAATGGGAAGCTCGTATTTAAGCATCTCATTTTCATATTTGGGAGTGTTACAGTGCCAAAATGGAAGCTTTTCCCATATTTGGCACTATTGTACTATAATAGAGAATTCCTATATTTGACACCATTGTGCTCTAAAAGGCTTTTAATTAGAGTAAAAAATAAAAAATAAAAAGGTACTCTAATGGGATGCCATCTATGGCTCTTTGGTAATGACAACTCTAAATGAAAGTTCATTGAAGATACTCTTACTGGTTAGTTGTTAATGGGAAAGGAGAATAACAAATAAGTCATTTCTCATTTATGACAAATAGAATCTAGAATTTCATCACACAAAAGAAAATATATGAACCGCTGAGCCAAATCTCATATTCATTTTTTAGTAAATTATTTATTAATAATAAATAAAGAATTAAAATTTATTTAAAATCATTTGTAGAGATACATAACATTACATTTTTCTTATAGGATAAAAATTAAATTTTACTTAAAGGATTGAAGAATAGAGATGAAAGTGTCAGCTAAACTTCATTTTTTTTTTTTCAATAATTAACAGCTAACCTACTAGTAGAAAATTATAATAGTACACTACTAATAGAAAATTATAATAATTGTACTAGAGATCTAGATTCCTGTCCAGGGGCGGATTTAGGTGCCCCCACCAAAAATTGAAAATTTTTTGAGGCTAACTCAAAAAAATTTAAAATTTAAAATATTTTTAAAATTGCCCCCACTATATTATTTGTGAAAAACCTTTGAAACTTTAGTTTTAGTTTTAAAGTTTTAATATTCTTTTAAAAAATAAAGAAATTTAAATTTAATAGGTGTTTAGGTCACACGTGATGAGGTCTTTGAGTCTCTCTCATCTGACTATCTCTTTTAAGATAAAAATATGGTTAGACACTTATAATTACAAATTTTATAAGAATGAATTTGATATTATTAATGAGTTTTTAAGTGTCCTTACATAGCAAATGACATGTTGGTCTAAGAGCATCTTTAATGGTATACCATTTGAGCTACCATTGTCAAAATTTGGTATTGGCACCCAAATAAATTGATCCAAATGTGTATCATTTGAGATACCAAATTTTGGGGGATTGTCAAATTTGTTACCTCAAATGACAATTATCATTTGTACCAAATCATACTTTTCTTTCAAAAAATGGAAAATACCAAAATATACCATTATTAATGTGTTAGAGCACATATGTAACAAAATTTGGCACTGATCCATTTAGTACCATTGAAGGTGGTAAATTTTAGCATTGACATATCAAATGATATGAATGCATTGGAAATACTCTAATGACATATATTTTTCCTCTTAAGGGAGAGAGACTTTATATTTGAACATATGAAAAATGCATCGATATTCATTTACTAAGATAAAGATATATCGTTATCGTTTAGAAAAAAAAAAAAATTTACCCCCATATTGATAAAATTCTAACTCCGCCTCCTATTTGTGTCTGACCTAAATTTTAAGGTTGCCAAGGGATTTTAGTATTTTACCACCTCTTATTGAAGAATAGAGATGATGGGGATGGGAATGACGTGGGCAGACGTAGGACGAGGGAGCATTGATGAGAGGCCATGAAGGGTGAGGAGACAGCTGTAGAGGAGAATGGTCTGTCCCCATCACATGCAAAACAAAAAAAACCCAACACCCATCATGGCATCATCTTCAAACCTCTTCTATCTTCCCATTGGAATCGTGACTTGCACTCCACACGCACCCTCTCTCTCTCTCTCTCTCTCCATTTTCATTAGTTTCTTCACAGATTAAAAGCGTCCAGTTGATGGAACTGGGTGCTGTGGAAAATACCACCAATTTTATTATTATTTTTTAATCTGTATTGGGAACTCTGTTTATGTTGTTCCAGCACTTGTTTACGTTTTGCATACCGAAATCACGAGTTAAGAATGATATGATTGGCATGATGATATTATCATCTTAGGATACTAAAACTTCATATTCCATAGTTCATAATTAACAAATGAGAAAAATATTAAAGAAATTAAAATTTAACAGTTATTGCATTAGCACTGTGATGATAATATGACATCAATGATAAATGATTCTGTAAGTATGTGTTGATTTTCGCGAAAGTCGATCAGTATGAAATCGATAGATAATTATCATATGTGTATTTTGAAAAATTGACCGTTGGATTAAATACCATGAATATGTATATCACGCATACCAAAAATCATAATGATCCTAAGATCGGTTTCTCATATATGTCACTGAGAAAAACTGTAACAGTTTTCAATGGTAAGAAATTTTTACAATTTGTATTTTGAAATGTTGAAATCAAATCAATGTAATTTTTGACATATGTGGCATTTATAATAATATATATATCTAATATAACGGTCAGTTTTTCAAAATACATATTTTACAATTAATTGAAAACCTCATGCTGACTTTCACGAAAGTTAGTATATGTGCACAGGATCGAAACTATATGCCATCAATGTTGTGCTTATATAAAAACATCATATCAATTATCACCATGCCACAGTCACCAAAGGGCAAGCTGTCCCTGTGAAATTTTTTTATTTAATTGTTTATATAGATAATACACTATTATGATTTCTGCTCCCTAATTTTCTTGACCCTCTTGATTAAACTCCTGACTGCATTGTATATCACATTCTATGTCATAATTGTCTTAATCTATTGATAACTTGTGACCATTATGTGAATTCAAATCCTATCATATGTAAAAATAAAATAAATTATCATGGGTGTCCAATGAATTAGAAAAAAAAAATGTCTCTTAATTTTGATCATATAATTAACTTTAATGTAAAAAATTAATAACTTATACACAAAGATATTACAAATGAGAATATTATACATGGACTTGAGACACAATACTCTACTTTTAAGGAGCATAAATGCTTCTCACACCTTCCTTCACATATAATTTTGAATTTATTAAACTTTATTAAGTGATAGGGTAATGGTTTATCGATATAATCTAATGGCATGTATATATCATTCTTTAAAAAAAAAAAATTAAATAAGTCAAAGCACATAAAAGTATATATATCACTTTATTAAATATATTTCTTTAAAAATAGTCTATTAATATAATATCAACCCGTCAATAGTCCAAGAATGCTAAGGTCAGTTGCATCAATTACAACTATTTGCATATTATATTTTAAAAAACTGATCGTTGGATTTGATACTCCTCTTATGTATGTCATTTCTGCCAAAAATCACAGTAATCCAACGGTCTGTTTTAGAAAAAACAAAAAAAAAAAAACGAGACATTTCAAAGAACAAAAAAAGCATAGTTTTTCACATTGATATTTTTCAAAAACTGACCGTGAAATCACTGTAATTTTTGACAGACATGACATACATAAGACATGACATATACAAGAAGGGTATCAATTTCAATGATAGTATGATTTTTCAAGATATACTGTACAAATGGTTGTAATTAAAATTGCATCAAGTCGACTTCACCTCATCATTCCTTATAAGTTGTCATCATATATATATATATATATATATATATATATATATATATATATATATA
>JAESVK010000651.1:777787-821574 GCA_017140935.1 Hamamelis virginiana | reverse complement strand
TATATATATATATATATATATATATATATATATATATATATATATATTTTAAAAGGACCAACATTTTTTTAACTGATCGATAATAATGAATTGATTCAATGATATACATATAAGCATTGCATTGTCTCCGAAGAAGAAACAGGTGAACAAGGGAATCACAAGGGGGATAGAGCAGTGCTCTGTGATTCCGAAGCTACCACCGTCAAGGAAACACTGCTATATATTCAGTATTCTCCAATCATTATTATTATTGTTATTATTTGGTCAAAGTAATGTAAGTTATATAATGGGATTTACTTTAAAGGAGCATGTGGCTGGGGATGGGCTTATTCCTCTTTGAGACTTGCCCCCACATGCCTCTCTCTATCTTATTCTCTTTCTTTAGTACGTTTGTCTTGTTATTAAAGCTTTAGACATGGACCACAACATGTGCTGTGGTCCTCACCATATATATATATTCATCATTTCCTCCCCCACTTAATTCCTTTTTTATTAACTTTCAAAAAATTTCATCATAGTCTAATATGAGAGAGAAGTTAAAAAGCTAGACAGCTATGTATGTACGTATGAGAGGAGAGATGCAGTGCACATTTAGTATTGTTGCTAACCATGTTAATTATAGGTGTCACTCACCAACTTTTTTTTCCTATACAGGTATCATGGGCCAACTTGCGCGCGTACCAGACTAAATCCTGCACCCCAAACAAGACTTTCGAAATAAGACTTGCGCCTTGCAGTCCATATCCCCGAATATTAGTACGTACTTAGTGGGAGTCGAACCCAGAACCAAGAGACCTGGTACTCTCTTAACCCTACTTGTTAAACCACTATGCTACTCACACTTGAGTTCACTCACCAACTTTATTAACCCATAAGACCAAATCTAACTCAAATATGACGGAATTGAATTTTATGACTTGTTTGGATATTAAGTACAATATTGAATAATTTCATTTGGTTTGATTTTACATAACAAAAGCTATAAATTCGTCTCTCTCTCTCTCTCTCACACACACATATATACTGCGGCAGGCTAGGCATCATGTGGAGTGGAATTCACATTAGGCCCACTTACGTACTCCTTATAAAAGCTAGAATAGCTCATTATAATAGCATGCATGCATGTACGTACTAATAACAATATATTTAACAGTGTTTATTAATCATGTTACGTGGGTCCATTGTTAATATATCCAAACCTAACTGCCTAACTCAAAGTCAAAGAAATTAAGTTGGTAGGGCTTCTTTGGATGTAATGTTTAATTTAATTTAATTATTTTATTGGTTTTTGCATCACATTTAAAAGCTATAAATTCATCAAATTAATGAATTGGAGCAAGCTAAGCTATCCCCACAATATATATTTAATGAGATTAATTTTTGGATTTCTTAAAATGACAATATTCCTATATATATATTCCAATTTTCACATCATTTATTAATTTCCACGTTAGCTAGCTAGGCTCGATCATTCCTTGTGAAATGAAGGCTCGATCATTATAAAAGGACAACATGTATTGTCGAAGCTACGTTTAGTAGTATTGTTATATAACCATGTCATGGGTGGGTGTCGAATTGACATTCTAATAATAACCCAAACCTGAAATATGAGGGAAGTTGGGGATTGAATTTAGAGATGTCATGTCAAATTGAATGACTTTGTTAGTTTTTGCATATATAGTATTTAATTAAAAGCTATATATAAATTAATCATATAAATTGGAGTTAATGTTATAATAGTTTTATGAGATTAATTTTAAGAATTTTTTAAAATAAATTCATATTCAAAATTTTACTATCATTCGTGAGGGTAGTTGTTGTTTTTAGTTATGCATGACTCCATTTCTATAAAAATTGTTAAGACTATATTATATACTTTATTATATTCAAAATTGTAAGTCCACACAACAATGTAGATATTTCAAAACATTGGGAATTTTTCAAAATGGATGATAACAAATGATAAGGTTTAAAGTAGAGTAATGATTAATTCTGTCAGCATTTGTTAACTTAGATAAAGTCAGTAAATATTCCATGATCGAGGTCTGATGGTCATCAAGCTTTTGTTGACACGATCATTTCACGTTTAAAGTAAATGATTTTTATATAAAACTAATTTTATGTCTAAAATTTAAGATATAAAACATTTTGCATATATGGTTGTTCCTTTGTGAAAATAGGTATATATGCTCATTCTTAATGTAATTAGATTTGTTTGAACAGCCCACTTGATGCATAGAGTAAAGCCCTACTGGTCTATTTAGTTATTTAAATGGGCTCATTTTAATTTGCATGATATTGAATATAAATATTTATTTTATTAAATAAGATTATTTTTTTAAAAAAATAAGGATTATTATCACAATCAGTGTTATTATTTAAAAAATTTATACAAGCACAAAATGTACATTACTTAATAAAAAAATTTATATTAATTGTCATATTGATATAATAATTTAATTTAATAATTAATATAATAAATTGTGCCTATTTCATATTATTTGCAATTTTCTAAAAATGGAATTTGGTGTTGGTATTCTTTTTGTGTGCTTCCACGTGTAGCTGCCCCATACAACCTTCTTACTGGCTTGCAGGCCAAAATCTCAGTTGATTAGATATTTATCTAATAGCCTGTAATTAATAATTTACCTAGCAGCCTAGCTAAGTGCTTTATCCCAGCTGTGCTATCTAGTTTTTGTTTTTAAGAGCCTGTACCTATAGGGTCATCCATCTTTGTTTTTAAGATCCTGTACCTATAGGGTCATCAGTCATCATAAACAGTTACTCTCTGTACTGAGAGAGCCAATATATGAGCTCATTCTCATATTGAAAAATTATTTATAAATCGAAAAATTCTCGTATTGGTTTGTCAAACAGATGCATTGATTGATTGTATTTAAAGTTCCATCGCCATCGATCACCTCCTTAAAACATAGGCCAAGCAGGCAGATTACAGCAAGATTAATTAAGTTATATTGTATCTTGGAGCCGGATTCGCATTTAACCCAGGACACCAATTGGTGGGGGTCAAAACTTTGAAGGGATAGTAATGGTGAAATAATATCTCTGTTGTTTTTCTGTGAGGACAGTTTGATCCGTTTGTTTATATGAAAATTGTGGCTTAAAGATAAGGAGTATCGATATGCTTGTGGCAAAAAATTTAAAATTGATATTATTAAGACAAATA
This sequence comes from Hamamelis virginiana, assembly GCA_017140935.1. Lineage (NCBI taxonomy): Eukaryota > Viridiplantae > Streptophyta > Magnoliopsida > Saxifragales > Hamamelidaceae > Hamamelis > Hamamelis virginiana. The sequence goes on along the minus strand of JAESVK010000651.1, from coordinate 818,387 downwards.
ATAATGGGTATAGTAGGTTATTATTTTGTGTTTTGGATTATTATTTTATGGGATCTTTGTACCATTTCAATCCTATAAGATCCTATTTTTATTGTTTACTGAATTAATTGATACCCTAGAAACAGAAGGAATACAGAGGCACCTTTAATGATCAAATAACCCCATCACATCATAATACATAATCCTTACTTGGTGACTCTTCGCTAGTGGTGTCAAAATGGACGGGTCGTCCATTTGGCACGCTGACCTGTCCGATAACTAATGGACTGGACTGTACTAAGGATTTTTGTCCAATGAGTGCCCGATCTGAGCCCGATAAACGGCCCGAACTGATTTGCTAGTTTGATCTAATCGGATCTGCCCATTGGCCCGTCCAATAGCCCATTTGATCTGATCCATTTGGCCCAACCCAATTTGTTAAGCCCAACTCATTTTGATAAAATTAATAAAATTGCATTGTGTGGGATTTGATTCTCATACCTCTTTAAGATAAAAGTTTTATGTAACAATTCTTACCATCAGGCTATGTATTAGCTCAAAATACTTCATGATGATTGATAATATTTAAATTAATTTCATTTAAATTATTTAATACCCATTAAATAATAAATGTATATAAAATAATATTTAGGAAAAAACATTATTGGATTAGACAAATTTCTTATGAATACCATGCTAGCAAGAAATTAGAGCAATCCAACGGTCAATTTTTGAAAAATGATTATAGAATATTAATGATATTTTTAAAGAACAAATTAGACAATTATTCATATTGCTATTTTAAAAAAACCGACCGTTGGATTACTGTAATTTTTGACAATATGACATTTATAAGAAATTCGTTCAATTCAATGGTATATTTTTATAAATATCTTAGATAATTAGCCATACACATGTGACTTGAGTTACTAAATTACAAGGTGGACCTAGTACAAAATTGAATGAGGTTATTTGATTAGAGTCAATCACCAATGACATTTAGAAAAACTAACCGTTTGGTTAGATAAACACATTGTGAATGCCATGCTCGCAAAAAATCATAGCAATCCAAAGGTCAATTTTTGAATAACGACTATAGAAGATTTGTGATATTTTGAAGAACAAAGCATACAATTTTTTACATTGGTATTTTTTAAAAATAGACCATTAGATTATTATAATTCTTTGCAATCATAGTATTATTCATAAGAAGTTTGCTCAATCCAATGATGGGTTTTGTATTTTACAAATTACGAGTCTTTTCTTTTATTAAATCTTAGTTACAATTAAATGAGCCTGTTCACGAGTCTATTCGGTATTTATTTTATTTTATTTTTTCATTCATGAATTCACTAAATCTTTTTTAAAGAAAAAAAAACTTATTTAGTAGAAATCAAAAATTATCTTTTTTAATTAAGAATTTCATATATTTTTAAATCCTTTTAATTTTTAACTATCATGATGGAACTCTCTCTTACCAAAATAATTTAACTAGCAGCCTAAGTGCTTTATTCTAGCTGTGCTATCTAGTTTTTGATTTTAAGACCCTGTACCTAGGGTCATCAGTCTTTGTTTTTAAGACCCTGTACGTGTAGGGTCATCAGTCATCATAAACAATTACTCTCTGTAATGAGAGAGTCCATAATATGAGTCCATTCAATAATTGTATATTAACTCAATTATTTTTGGAGCCACATTCATTAATTTTGGAAAGTATATAAATCTCATTCATTCATTGTATATTAGTCAATCAAACATTGGGCCTTTAGCTGATACCAGCTGTTGGGACGATGAGTACAAAATCCGGTAAAACATGTTCAATATATAAATTTGGAATCCATGAGAGATGCTATTATCAGGTGCACCTGATGCATCTTGTATCAGGTGCCATCTTGTAAAGCCACTTGCACAGTAAATTTTGGAAACTTGACCGTTGGATTAGATACTCCTATAATGTATGTCATGCCTGCCAAAAATCACAGCGATCCAATGGTTGGTTTATGAGAAAACTAACTGCTAAAAAATGATAACATTTTAAAGAACAAAAAAGTCATAATTTTCAAAGTTACATTTTTCAAAAACCAACCGTTGGATCACTGTGATTTTGGCAGGCATGACATACATTATAGGGGTATCTAATCGAACGGTCAATTTTCCAAAATTTTCATCGCAAGTGGCTCTACAAGAGGGCACCTGATGCAAGATGCATCATGTGCACCTGATAATAGCTCTGTGGAATCCATACCCACATAAAAGACTTAAGTCTCTTAGCGGTGAGTCCCATTAATTTTTTTTTTATATATTTTTTTTTCCTTTTTTGAAACCATATAAGATTTGAATTCATATTGTGGATTTCATACTGTCCATAATAAAATCAGTGTGGGAGGCAAATTTACCAACAAAACAAATTACTGATAATTTTATTACTTTCCTAACTAACAACCAAACCCTAAGCATTTTTTTCCAATATCTTGTACCTTCTTCTAGAAGTGCTATGCCATTTTTATGGTTTCACCATCAAAGTTACTCAATTGGGCAGGGTAATATTAAAACTAACCATAATCCAGTACATTTTACAAAGCAGCCCATCAGAAAACCTGAGAAAAAATTAAGGAAAAAGGTACTACTGCAGGGTAATTAAACCAAACATTAAAGCTACTAACCTACTACTTTAAGGGATTGTCTCATTGTCAAACTTGATAGTGCATTGAGACTATCCCTTTAATGTCTATGCATAAGCTCAAATAATATTTCTAATTGTCCAATTCCAAATTCTTGTGGATACTAATGGTGAAATAATGTCTGTGTTGTTTGTTTCTCTTTATCGTGTGAGGACAGTTTGATATTATTAAATCAAATAATATGGGTTTGGCCTTGAGGTGCTTCTTTCCTTCAGCGGAGCTAAGAATACTTCAGTGTGGAGCCTGCCAAAGACCCTCTGACGATCAAGTTAGTAAAGATATAAAGATTAATGGAATCAAAAGACTTAAGAAAGACAAGATATTCTTATGAGCTGTTCTCTGGTAGTCAGAATGAATAATACCTTGTTTCGCCTCACTCCTTTGTATATAAAGGGGAGGGGGACTCAACCTTAGGATGCGCACCACCGCCCTTCCCTCCGAGGGACTTTGGATAGGGATAAGTACAACCGCCCTTCCCGTCGGGGGAGGTCTCCGTCGCATTCAATACTTTTCCCAAGTCAGTTGGAAAGATGCCAACCTAAGATAGAGGTGGGCAAAAGTTCTTCTGTGCTCTAGAGGCTCATAGAAGCATCTTTGGTCTTGGCTACTCCCGAACTTTAGCTCCCAGCCGTGAAAACAGCATCTGCGAGCTGTTGTAGCTCAGCCAGATATTTCGCCTCGTTAATGATCATTAATAACCATTAATGATCATTATTTGGAAAGGTGCATAACGTGGGTGGAATGACCTTTTGTCTTTGCGCTGGATGGGACGTGGACTAACCACCCTTGAGGTTTGGCCTTAGGGGCCGAACACGTGGATATGGGGCCCACCATTTCTTGTTAGACAAAAGGAACTGGTTAGAAACCATTCGGAATGAATGGGGAATTGCCACGCATCAACCAGGGGGTGATTCTTCCGGGTAACTGGATGAACGTGGGAGTCTGGGCTCCCACAGGTATGGTAGATTATTATTTTGTGTTTTGGATTATCATTTTGTGGGATTTTTGTATCATTCAAATCCTTACCTCATTGTTGTTTATGTAGGAGCAAGTATAAGATCCTATTTTTATTGTTTACTGAATTAATTGATACCCTAGAATCAGAAGGAATACAGAGGCACCTTCAATGATCAAATAACCCCATCACATCATAATATGTAATCCTTACTTGGTGACTCTTCACTTATTCATTCACATTCCATCCATTCCATGCCAGAGTTAAAATGAGCCCTCTATTATTCATGGGAAGAGGAAAATCATGCACCCATCCATTCCAATAAATGGTGGGAATAAATTTTTGTTTAGATTAGTTTTGTGACTTTTGTCTAAAATAACTTTTTGAACTCAAAATGTCAATTGATCTAAAGAGATGGAAAGAGATGGAGAGATAAATGTTTCTAGATGACTCGAAAAGTGATAGAATGGTTGGCAAAAGTTGGGCTCCCTAACTTAATAGGTGAAATTATGGTTTGGACGTAAAGCCCTGTTCGAATTAGTTTTGCATAAAATCACTTTTGGAGAACTATGTATCTACATATCTCTTAAAAGTTGTGTCCAAAGCATCTTTTTACATATTACAAATTTTCATATTAGAAGTGATCATGACAAAATATAAGAGACCTAACTTTGGCTAACCATCTTATTACTACAATGTACTGAATTTGCAGCAAATATTAGGCGTTCTACGAGAGATATATTAAGATCTCTCATCAAGTTGGATGATAAATAGAAAAGAAGTGCTAAAGGGTCGGTTTGGATCTCAGAAAGTCCATAAGAAAGGAAAGAACAATGTTGAAAATTTGTTATGAATGAATTCATTTCTTTAGCATCGTTAAGTTTTATCCTTTTCTTTCTTTCATTCTTTCCGCGATTCAAATAGAGACTAAATAACAATGATAATTCAAGTTATTAAAATTCAATACAAATTTACGACATCTATGTGGTTAATTTTCATGAAAGAACACCAAAAAAATTGCGCATGAATGTAAATAGCCAACTTGGTCCTTTAAAGATTCAGTATACTCATCGTGAGGGTAACTTGTTTGGGTTATATTTCAGATGTGAGAAGAACCATTTGTCCTCCCTTTCTGTTAGTAGCCATTGCAGCAGAGTCTCTGATAATTTGGAGCTTGAATACAAATGATAATAATGGGCAGAATATGGCTATAACTGAGCTTCAACTCTACTTCAATGGCCACACTAGTTACAACAACTCCCATGACATCTTTAACAATTTCTAGTTACTGATTCATCAACCAAATTACATTCATCCATGTAAGCCATTTTTATTATAACATTTGGGACTTGTAATTGGGGAGGGGCCGCGCGAACGCTCGCCCCCACTGCCACAAATTATGACGTACACTCTCCCTCTTGGGGAGATGTTAGACGGGCGCGCCTCCTAAGTGCAATGGAGGCCGCCAACCTAGGCCATGGACCTTATTGATCATCCATTGACCCCGCCCAGGTAAGTATATTTTCATTTCTTCATAAATTCATTTTTATATTCAAGTCCTCGCTTTCCCACGTTGGCATTTTTCGATGTGGGATCACAAATATCTCAAATCAAAGCTTTTTCTACCTTCTTTCCATTTGTTTCCCGAGAAACAAAAGGGTGAGATGAAAAAATATGGCCGCTGTTGCTCTGTCTTCTGAGGGCTTCTTCCTAAGCAATCTCTATGTGTGCAAAATTGGGTCCATGAGAGGCTACAAACTGAGCTTCACTAGCATATTTGTAATCCATGATTTCCTCAGCTCATCTCATCTCTTATCATTCCAAATTGAACCGCTCATGAATTAACTCGAATCTCGTAATCGGACTTTCCTTTTTTCAACAATTCTATTTAGCCTCCCTTCCCAACCTTTCTGATGTGTCTTCTTAGGCTGCAATGCACACATCCGCAAAGTTATAGTTCTTTAACCCACTTTGGTAGGGAAAATTTTTCCAAAATTTATGATATTCTACTCTGATCTCTCTCCCCTCTCCATCTTTGCACTTTCTCTCTCCGTCTCTCTCTCTCTCAGCAACCGCTTGAACCAAGACTGTAAGACCACCATTGCCGACAATTCAAAAAAAAAAAATCAAATTATTTAAATTTCTAAATTAAACTTCCAGAAAGAAATTTAATATTTTTTTTATCGTCAACTTGATTCATGATTTTAAATTGAATTCAGCCAACTAATTGCAAATCTACAACCAATTTGAAAGCCGGCCATGCTCATTATAATAATTAGAAGGCAATGCATATTGTGAATGTAGAGAAGGAGAGGGAGTAACAGAGAGAGACGGAAGATGGGGAAGGGATGAAAACACCCACAAACCCCATCCATCATGATAGTCAAGGCATCAAAGTTCGATCCCAGAACCCTGTGTTTCATGAGGCATAGTCCTTGACAGCTTGAGCTACATTGGTGGGTTCCAACATATATCAATAAAACCAGGCCTTTTCACATCATTCCACTTGCTCCTGACTCAAAACCACAAATTCTATTCGCATAGATGAAGAAGTAAATATGAAAACCATAAATATCCTATGGACATGAAACCATTCTATAATGCGTAAATTCCCTTCAATTGCTATGGAAAACACAATGGAATGATTTCATATTCATTAGACAACTTAACATCAAATAAGGTAACTGATAGGGCATGAGGCAGCACTTCTCCCAGATAATTACTAAAGACAAGTGAGAATATAAAAGAAATTCTAAAAACTAGACTATGTAGTAAAATCTTCTGAGTTAAAAAGTGACATGATTTTGTTTACTAGAAAAGGCAAAAACATCACATTTTCACATAAATTGTGACAACTAGGTACCCCATACAGGGCAGTTGATTGCGAAGATTATTAATTGAAACCAAAAACAGAGGGGGGGGGGGGGCTCAAAAAACAAAGAACCCACTTGACATGATTGAGAACAAACAATTTGAAAGCCCACAACATCAAACTTTAGTGGCACGCCTCTAGGAATCTACTCCGTTGCTTCCACATGTTGTGAAGCTTCAACATCTTTCAATTTTTCCAGAGCAGAGATACGCCCATCCAGAGACTCATGGAGGTTTTTCATCTGGGAAAACAAAGTAATAGAGAATTGCAATCAATGTTTTGCCAAAATTCAAATGAGAACCCATTCAACCCAAACCACTTTGGTCCGTGTCACCCGTAAGAAATGCCGGTTAATTATTGTATGGAACCATGCAACATATGAATAACCTAAAAATGCTGTAATATCTTACAAACAAGGAAATAAGTCCAAGTCACAATCCCATCCACAAGGACGTTGCTTCAAATCATTACTCATTACAAGAAAAAGCATAATATGAATTAAATGAATAGGGAAAGATTTCAATTTCAAAGGATAAGAACCATGAAAACCAAGCTATCTTTTGATTTAATTTTTTTTCTTCAATTAATTTTTTCTCCAAAAGATAAAACACAATTTAGTAATTTGTCACACTACTGAAATGCTTTCCCTCTTTCAGTAGTTCTCAACTTTTCAAATGACCCCATAATCAGCAACTTCCTTCCCATTTTCTTACTAAAAGCTTTGAGAGCTTCATCATGTTCAATTCACTGCAATTTTAAAAGTTGCATGCTGATCCATACATAATGTCTGATTAAGACTTGATATATACATCATCAATATAGAAAGAAGGTCCAACAACACTAGCAGGATGCGGTGGGACCAAATCAATATGCAATGAAAATTGGAACAATTCATTGTGTTTTGCATAGCATCGAACATGACAACCTCAAACTTCATATTGTGTGTGTGTGTTAGAGAGAATTTATAAGGAATCCAAGGCTTGGCCTTCAGAGTTTTAACCATTAAAAGTTAGTCAGTTTCAACTATTCCATGTCAAACTATGCTTGGAAACCAATCGATCAGAAGGAGCCAACAGATCTGTCTGACCAAACCATACAAAGTTGCCAAGTCTTCAACAAATTTTCATGATCTTGAATTAATCCAAACCAGCAATACTTCTCAGGTGATCCCTGCTGACTCTGTCTTTATTCAGCTAACAAAAGGTAAAAAAGACTGTACCCAGTTAATAGCCTCAGCATGAGCTGTGGAAATATCAGCTAGAACTACATTTCTAAAAATACTTCACCACCAACTGTAACAGTTCCTCAGAAGCCAATAAACTCTCTTAGTTTGTTTATCAAACTTTCTCTGATTCCTTTCCTCTCAAACTTCCAAACAACTGGAGCAATGAGGGACAAATTTTATGATTCCCTCAAGACTTGTGGAAAATATCCAATATCAACATCTGTGAGTGTGTTGAGTTAAGCCTTTGTTAATGAAAAACGCAGCGTATTTCAAGTAAAAATAATAATTCCATACTGGATGCAAACTCACCACCAATTAACAGCTGCTATATCCACAAAGAAATATCCGTTATATGTTATCCTAGAGAAGTCTCCACATAAGGAAGATAATCGTCAAAGGAAGTTCCTTGTACTTTAAGCTTGTTCAATAAAATCAACCTCCCGTTACCTATCTTTAACTAATTCATTTTACATACAAGACTAAATATTAGCATCCAAACAAACTATCTATCAAAACTGTAAAGTCCTCATCCGATCATAACCCAATATTTCTTCTTCACAAAAATAGAAGACGAACAAAAGCAAATTTAGGGCCAAAGTACCATTCGCATTAAAAAAAAAGTCCCTCACTTGGCAGTCCATCTATGATCTACCCCACCAAATTCAACCAAGAAGCATCTGCATTGCCAGTCCAATTTTTTAAAACAAATGCTCACCCATCTTTCTCCACTATCTAAGATTCAGACTCCAACCTAACCAATTACAGTATCCTCTGCAAAATAGAATGAACTAACGCTGGATAACAAATTTTACCACTCTGCTAGAGAAAAGAAGGCTATCAAAACTCATTTCAGATCCCAACTAAAACATAATGAACTAATTGGATTTCCACAGGAAACCAAAACACCCCACAAATAAAGACCTATGTTGTTTGCGTGTGAGACCCAACAAATGGCAAAGAGGCATACAAAAGCATTTTGAAATTAAGAGCTAGTGCTGATGTCACTATGCAAATAGTAATCTGCCATACTGAACTATACCAAAAATGTATCATAAAAGCATTCATTAGTCCATGGCACTAAACTTTCAAATGACCCTTTTTTTTGTTTTTTGTTTTTTGTTTTTTTTTATAGGCAACAGAAATTGAATTAATAAAAAAGAGGACAAGATGCCCTACTTACATAGGAACAGAAAAAGCAAGCAAACAAAACCAAAGCACCAAAGAACACCCCGTTTTGCAACATCTGAATTTTTAATTCAAATCTGATGTCTGTTTGCTAGTGTTTGTTTGAAAGAGAGAAAGAGAGAGAGACACAAACGTTCTCCCTCCATTTATAACCACACAAATTCATTCACTACCAAGTATTGCGCAACAATTCACTACATTATCCGAACAACTCCACCGTTTTGCATATCAGTTCGCACAATTTCTTATCAATACACCGCATATTTACCTCTTATTTATAAAACCCAAAACCATAAACATGTCTAGGAGAATAAATAGCATTCATATATATAAAAACCTTCTGAGTTCTGGATGTTCATAGCCAAGTGAATTGTTCACTAATCATAAAATCGCGCTCCAGAAATTATAAATATATAAATATAAATACACACACATGTGTATGTCTGTAATTACAAAGAAAGAGAAGAAACCCTAGAAATTGAGACGACAAAATGGCAAACCTGTTGAGAGATGGATTCGTGAGCAACCTTGTAATCCTTATGAAGGATGTACATACCCAAAAACGACGCCGCCGCAGCTCCGGCGAAGAATGACGCTAATCTCACCCTCAGAACGTAACCCATCTTCTACTTCTTCCTGTCTCTCTCTCTCTGTCTCTCCTCTCCTCTCCTCTCCTCTCTCGCTCGCTTAACTGTTAGGCCATACATAAAACGACGACGCGTTTCTTCTAACGACCTCTTTTAAAACGACGCTGTTTTCATTGTCTGCCTTGTATATGTCTAATATACTTTGCCTCGGTAATATCATAAACAAACGCAATCACGCCACGCCGTTTGTCCTATTTGCCTTGTTCGTAGTGAACGCGTCCTTGGCAATATCGTTTTCTGCACAGAAAAGACTTCAAAGGATATGTGCATATAGTCTATGCAACAGTCCCCACCCAGTGACCCAGGAGTCCATTCCGCTTCTCTTTCTCGCCTTGTCGTTGTCCTTCAAAACTAGGGTTTAGGGTTTTGTGTCGGGGAAGAAGAAGAAGAAGCTGAGACTGAGAAAAAGCGGTGGAAATGCAACAGCCAGCACAGATGATGAACATTGCACCTTCATACCATCCTTCTAACATCACCACTGAGCAGATTCAAAAGGTGCACCTACATACATATATGTATATACGCATATATACGTACCGACATATATAAACTCATACGTATGTGTATTAAGCGTTTTTTAATTTAATAGGTTAAGAAACAAGAACTGGGTTGTGAAATGTTTTCTAAGAATTGGTTTTTTTGAAATAATTTGAACTTGTTTTAGGGGCTAGACTGTGATTTTCCATGTTAAAAACAATAGAGGACTAGACAGAGTGCTTTTAGTTTCATGTAATTTTACAAGAAATAGGGGTTCTTGGTAATGGGTTTATCTGATTGAAGTGGACTGTTTGATTGCCTTCTGGATATGGTAATCTATATATATATATATATAGAAAGAGAGACACGCCGACACGCCGGTGAGGGGGGAAAGGTGAAGAAACCATTGAGTTGATCACGAAGAGTGTGTAGTATTGCAAAACAGACTGACAAAACCAACATGGCTCAAAGTTAATTTTTCCGAAGATGGGTGCTTCGAAATTCCTTTTTTTTATTTTGTTTCAATGGATTCAGATTTCAGAATGCAACAAGATATGTTTTTTATATGATTTTGTAAAGTGGGTTTCTATATGATTTACATGCTCAATACTTCTATTGATGCATTTGTTTTGATATGTTGTTAGTCTGTGCTAGTGGTTGGCTTTCAAAGATGATATTTTGTGGGAACTGCTGCTGCTGCATTTTTTTTACCATTAGAAGGAAGGATCATTTCGTATTATAATTTTTATGGTGAATGGTTTTATAACTTGTAAAAGGTTGATTTAGTTTATTATGATTTCTATTTATGCAATTTAGGATTAGATTGTGAAGGATGCATGAATTAACGTGTTTTAGGTGCAAGCTCGATTTGTTGTAATTAAGAATTCATTGATCAGATGGGTTGGTATGTTATCAGAAATTTTTTTTAAATGCTCTGAAATTGGTCTGTAGTTTTTTTTTTTTTTTTTTTGGGCGATTATCTAAGGACTCTAATGTCTTATGCTTAACACAGTTACTGGACGAGAATAAAAAGTTAATTCTGGCAATACTAGAATATCAGAACCTTGGAAAACTCTCAGAGTGTGCACAGTAAGTGAAAATTAACTATAATGTTTTTCTTTTATAACTTTCAAATATTACACCAATTGTACCATCCTATTCTTCTCAAGTTTAGGTGTTGGCCTTATGTTATATTTTCTTCCATCAAGGCATGTGTTAGCTGCAATATATCAATGTAATTAGGGCAAATGGCTTGGTTTGGAGGAGCTAAAGGATGGATATTTTTATGGCCATACCCTCCCATAAAATTCATGAGTTACTTTCACTTTTATAGTGAATGAAATTTGATGTGAATTTGAACTTCAAATCCTTGGAAAATGTATCTAGGAGTGGACTCCAGCATCTTTTACATGGTCCTTTTTTCCACTTGCTTTTGCTAGAGCTTCAACATATTGTGAGGAACATTATAGAGTGATATAGTCTTTTCCTCGGGCCCTTTTATTTTCATATTGAAATTGAAGCAAGAACTTGATCTTCAGTGGTATACATGATCATGGGGTCTGAATGTGTTAGAAGGTGAAACCTAAATATGATATATCAATCTGTTGGTCAAAAGTAAGAACTGAAACCCATATCCATGACCCACCCAACCCCTGTAGATTCCTTTATCACCATGGTAGGACAGCTTTGGCATTGATATTTTATCTCATTAGGTTTAGTTTTGCTATATAGCCCTACTGTCTTGTGATCCTGGATAATTTTGCAGGATGCATAATTTGGGGCATTGAAGTGTTGCAAATTGGAAAATGAATGTGATAATTCATTCATTTATCTCAATAGGGTTGACAATGCTTGCCTTCCCCACTTTTAGTGACCAGAGTTGGATTTTGGTTCGCTTAATATTAGTTTATGGTCCTAGAATCATCAACTTCATTTAATCCTTTGCAAGTTTGCATGGCATGTGGGCATCTGTCTGACATTTGAAATGATTCAGGTATCAAGCACATCTTCAAAAGAACTTAATGTATCTAGCTGCAATTGCCGATGCCCAACCGCCAGCACCCACTATGCCTCCTCAGGTTCTTAAAATTGACAATTGGCCTTCGAAAACCTACTCTGGAGCATAATTTTTCGCTTACCTCTTGTTTAAATATTGCAGATGCCGCAGCATTCTGCAGTGCAACAAGGGCATGCCATGCAGCATACTCAGGCTGCAATAGCACAGCAACAAACTGGTATTTTTCCTCAAAAGTTGCCTTTTCAGTTTAACGATCAGCAGCAGCAGCAACATCAGCTACCCCAATTCCAACAACAGCAAGCCTTCCAAGGGCACATGGGCATGAGACCCAGCTCTAACAATAGCATGCATCTGGGCATGCAAACTGGACTTGGTGCTTCAAGCAGTTTGAGGGATGCTCGAGGAAGCAAGCAAGATGGCTCAGAGGCAGCTTCTGGTGATGGCCAGGGAAAGTCATCTTCTGGACATGGCAGTGGGGATAGAAAATTATGAGGTTCGGCTAATACTAACTGAGATGGAAACGGCTGGCTAATCCCTTGACGTGTTTATAATTTGTATGATTTTGTTAACTACCGGTAATACTTATCTCGATACATGTGAAACAACAAGTTTATCTTCCTTTTTATCCTAATTCACTGGATTGGTAGTTGCAAGTGCTGCGGAAGAACCCTACTCATGGTATGATCTTTTTCATCAATTAGAAAATTGGTTCAAACAACACCCATTCATAGGCTATATAATTTCTTTTTATTTTCACTTTCGAGTCTGTGTATGGCTAAGGTTACATGCTGATCCTCCTCGTCTCCATATACATGGCAATGAATTAACAACTGCCAATTGATTTTGTCACCTATTTTGATGGATTAAATTGCACTGCAGTTGTTTCACTTATTTGGTTGGATGCCTGTGTAGAATTGGTCTGGCATCCATAGATCTTCAGATCAAATGGATGTGACCCACCTCAGAGAGAGAGAGAGAGAGAGAGAGATATGCCTATAAATCAGGAAAAGAGGTGAGAAAATCAATGCGGCAAGTTGGTTCACATGACCAAGGTGTTGAAGCAGCGATGTTGACATCTCCACATTCTGAGTTAATAATAACACAGAAATAGGTCCTCGTCCCAATCCCAACCTAGGCAGGTTTAAGTGAATCGAGGACCTCAATTGAATGGGTGAAATTATACTCTGCTCCTGAATTATTGGCTGTTGATGCAGCGATGTTGACATCTCCCTTTTGGTTTCGATTGTATTAATGTGCTCCTAAATTATTAAATTGTATTAAATCACTTCCTTTTGTCAATTAGTCATTTATTTTATTTTTATTTTTTGACTAAAAAATTATGTTAAACTTATCATTATTTTATGCTGTATTTATCCTAAACTGCTAATGTGCTTATAAACATATTGGTGAAGTTCCATGATTTTTCTCAATATATTTTAACTTTTATGATATAGTTTCTTCATATAATAAATCAAATTAATAATAAATAAAATATATTAAGCGAAATCATGAAATTTTACCGATATGCTTATAGACCCATTAATAATTTAGGATAAACACTGCATAAAAATTAACAAGTTTAACACTATTTTTCAGTCAAAAAAATAAATGGCTAACCAATAAAAGAGTGATTTGATACAATATAATAATTTATAGGACACATTGATGCAATCGAAACCAAAGAAAAAACAACATAAAAAAAGGCCAATAGTTCCCGCGGGGGAGTGTACTTTTTTCTATTCAGATGACTAGTTTTCAAAAACTTATTAAAACGGACTTATATGGAAAATACTAGACATTCCAAAAAATTATTCCGATGTAACGGATGTTCCAACTGAGTCTTTTAGCACTCTCTCTTCTTAATATAAAAATTAAAAAAAGAAAAAAAAAAAGAAAGAACGAAACTTAGCGCTCTCTTCTTAATATAAAATAAAAAAATTAAATTCATTTAGAACACTTTCTAAAAAATTTGGATTCATTTAGAACACTTTCTTATGAGGTGTATAGCATTGCTCTTGTCAGACTTTGATGGCTAATTGGCTACAAGTCTATAACCAAAGAGGCCAAGGTGCATGACTCTTATATCGGTGCTGTCGTTGAGGCAATAAATTCCTCCCAACATGGATCGACTAATTTTGTATTAAAAGTCAGCTATCATCCCGTTTATAATCCCCTAAATGCTCTTAAACCGCATTAATTGGAAGGAGCATCAGAAAAAGACTTGATTGTAAGAAAATCAATTATCCAACAGTATGATTAATTATGACACTCATGCTTTTAATTAAGGCCATACCAACTGATTAGGGCATTTAAAATTAAAAAGGCACGACCATGTAACTCTGCTTTTAATTAAGGGCGTCCCAACTGATTAGGGCATTAATAAAAATGTAATTCTAAGCTTATTGCATCACCATCGTGCCTTCAGCATGCACTGAGGTCCCCAACTTCAAACCCACAAGCAGAATTCACAGCTACCTCTTAACAGCGCTGGGATATTTTTGGCTATTTGGTACGCAACTTATTAATATCCGGGAGGGAGAAAATAAAATAAAATAAATCAGTGGTTTTCGGACCTCCAAGATAGGTGAATGGAACCAATAAGGACCTTACATTGTCTTTATAATAGAAGTTGGAAGCAATTGTTACTGCATTTTGCGACAGCTAGTGGAAAGTGAACAAAAACTGAGACCAAGAGCATTTAAGAAGGCGATGGGAGATCATGGCCGATTCAGGGAATCACTGTTGTCTAATAACTTAAGGATTCACAAACAAAATAAGTATTGTGCTATGGGATGCACAGAAGCAATTTCGTGCATAAATATCACTGCAGACAGTTGAGTTTGAGTATGACGAAACACACAGAAAAATGAACAGTTTTCCCAACAGAAAAAGGAGGAAAAAAATTGAAAAGAAAAATCAGCTGAAAGATTTGAATCAGAGAACTCTATCAATCGCAAAATATTGCTGGAGATTCCAACCTGAGAGATGCGTTTGCCCCCAAATTCTGTCATCATCCCCAAATCTGTTCAATCTGCACACTGGTGCACATTCATGTTCAATAGATAATCTAGCCGAATTTAACTTTTCTCCTGCCATACCAAATGATAATTAAAAGCTTATTAGTAGTACTTCAAATTTATATCCAAAAAAAAAAAAAACGAAATACCGATCTGATCCAATGACTACAAATTTAAAAATTAAATTAAGCAAACTAGTTTGACATCCGCTGGGAGCTTCCAATGAATTACAGCATGTAATACCAAAATACAAAAAAGTCTAGCATTTAATAATTAACCACCACAATGCAAAATAAGGAATTAAATACATGTATAAACTGTAAGTAAGAAGAAATATAATGGTCAAGTAAACCGAAAACAAATATTATCAGTTGTTGGTGTAACGTCTTCAAATCTTGAGGCATGCAACAACATTTTAAGTCAAGCAATGGATGTAACCTCGTACTCTTCAATGCTTAGAGAGAGTAGCTTAAAAGAAATGTAAATAAATTGCATAGTATTCAAACTCAAAATAGAAAATGCAAATTTTCAAACAATAAGATAGGGGGAAAAAACACTAAAGATTTGCAAAGAAATGTCAAGGTAAAAATCCAATACAAGTGATGTCAATGTCCACCTAAGAAATTGATAATCAAATCCCATATAAATAATGCCAATGGAGGCATGGAACACTATACCTCCATATGACAGGGCCGGCAGTTTGGACTATGATTTTTGTAACCACAGTTTCAGAGGAACATCATTAACTTCTGTTCCAAATTTAACAATCCTCATGTACATTGGTAGATCACAGATCTGCAGATGCCGTTAACTACAGCTAGTTAAAAACTCTATGCTTTACTCAGTTGGCATCCAGCAGTAACTCAAACATAAGATCCCATCCCATAATAAGATATGGTTGATATAAAATACTTCAAATCTTTCTACCTGTAGATTCTAAACAAGCAAGGCATCGAACTAACAAAGCATCTGGTTGAATTATTAGACTCAAAACCGAATTTAATTATTTATTTACAAAACAATTTGGTTGTAGCAAGAAACAATCACTATTAGCGGAAGAGCTGGCATGGAATGCAACATGCATATCCAAGGAAAATTTAACATGAACATTTATCAGATATTATAAAAACATTAACCATACTTACTATCGTCGAGAGGTCGATGCAGCCCCAGTCGTCCTGTCACAGTACAATAGATCAAGCTCAATAAGCTTTTATTTAATGGACTGGGTAAGCAGATCAACTACATGCTTGGACATAGGATGAATAGGCTGAAGAAATTTTAAAGGTCCTTAATCAATACCTGGCCTGTTGTTTCAAAACAAAATTAGCGCTGGGCCTCCCATTTGTTGACCCCTTGTTTTGAGTACTGCCGAGGGCTGATCTATCAGAATTTGCTCCATTTCCAACCGCCACAAGTACAGACACCTGGCCAGGCCTGCTTTCAGGGCCATTCAGTTCCAGTGAATCTTTTGATTTGCTAAGAATCTTTACATTTGAGAGACCTCCAGCAGCGTTAAAACAAACACCATTAGAGTGCAGTTTCTGCATTGCAGCGAACTGTGAAGGTTTATCAGTTGCATTTGGTGTGATTACTGAATACTCCTTGAAAACAGTCTTGTCAGTCTTCACATGTTTAGAATCTACGGATGGAACCTTTTTTGGTCGGTAAGACTGCGCCATGGGAGTAACAGCCACGGAAGGCAACAATGAGGAGTAAGGAGATGATGCTGCAGCTGCAGCAGCAACTTTGGCAACAGCTGCTGTAGCTGCTATCATTTCTTGCGCACCTTCTCGGAGCTGAATATAGTCCCCTTCAATTACAAAGAACTGAAATCACAAAATGAGATTCACAGGTAATGATAGACATCCATTTCAAAAGTGTGCACTAATAAATTGGCATTCTATAAAACTTACCTCAGGGTGACCAGCCACAAAGTCATCAAGTTTTCCAAACTTTTTCTTGTAATCATGCCAATATAGAGGTGCAAGCATTTTGCCAAGCCTATTTGGTAGCTGTGCATGATGCAGAGAACAAATATCATCAATGAAATCAAATTTGGAAAGAAATAAAGTTCCATGCTAGCTAAGATGGACTGAGCGTTAGTTGTTACAGACTCACTAACCGTTGAACTAATCCGAATTCTACCACCAGCTGGAATTGTGCGAACAATGCAAGTCAACAATGACCTTTCATCAAGAAGAGTAATCTCTGGAGTCTTTCCTGCCGTCAACGTATTTATCTGGCCTGTTGACACAAATGGTTCGGGCAAAACTACTCCAGTGGCATTGTTGCTTGTGGTTTCACTGAAATTCACTGAACGCATTGGAGCATCAGGTGGTGATGTGTTGCCCATAGAATTTGTCTGTTCTGATGTTAAACCTTGGCCCTCTAGTGCATGATTAGTCAAAGCCATAATATTCTTCTCCTGTGCCAGTTAAAATTCAAGATCAGCTTACATTGTGCAATTGTCAGCTGTTTCCATAAATAAATAAATAAATAATCTGGCTGACCTCATAGAACCAGCCACTTAATTCGAAATGAATCCACCATGATCCAATTCAAAAAGAGAAGCAAAAATGACAAACCTTGTTTTCACTGTTCTGTTCAAGAGGGTCCAATCTTAAAGCATCATGAAACTGGGAAGAAATTTGTTGCAAGCTCTGCTGAGGCTGGGGGGCAACCAGGTAACTTTTATCCATTGACTCAAGAACCTGAAGGAAGAATTGTGTCAATATGGCTAATGCAATTGAATGACAGCATATAATTGCAGTGAACATTAACAACTTCATTTAAAAAACCTGAACATCCCCAGTGGATGATGGGATCACAGAATCAGGCTCCCCCCCTTGAGTGATTTGAACGTCCAGATAGTCTTGTCGAAGAGCTTGTCCATTTGCAGACATTTCATAGTCATAATTAACATCTGATCTCAATAGGTTTTGATCAGTTTGAGATAGTGGAAATTGATTTTGAGTTGATATTTGTGAACCTTCTGACACAGCCTTAAGAAGAAATGAAAAAAGGAAACAGATTAAGAAACCACGATGATATTCAACAATGTGGACAGGAAGAGTAAACAATTTAAGAAACCATGATGATATTCACAATGAGGACAGGAAGAGGTTCTTGCTAGTACCTGTTGGTTCTGCCAATGTTGAAGGGATGAAATTGCTGGTATTGAGTGAAACTGACCAACATGTGATGGGACAGAATGGGGAACGCCCTGTTGATGCATAACATAAGGATGCAATGCAGGCATCTGTCCAGGTGGAAGGTACGTAGGCATTCCAAGTAGAGACGATGGAGCAATTGGGACACCCGGAACATGGTCCGCCTAATTATGAACACAACAAAAAATTGAAAGTTACCAACACATTAAAATGAAATTTAAATTCACTTTTTGCGTCTAAGTAAATTTAAAACTTAGATTTTTTTCCCTTTTACTGATTATTGAACAAACAGCACAAGGAAACTGGGACCTGAAAAACAACATGTATTATGTCTCAATTGCAACTTATATTTGTATAAGAAATATATTTGAATAACATATCAATAGCTATACATATAACATATAACTAGTTTCTTTGAATCAAATCCTTAGCATGAAGCCGAACAGATATTCAGATATTCAGATACTCTAATCTCATTTTTCAATCTTAGTAATATTCGCTCACTCTCTCCCAACTGCTTTATAGTATGAGTCGTAACACTGCCAGGGTAAAATATTAAGAAGGCTTTAAAACTCAAGGCCATGAGCCTTAAACATCACAAGCACAAACTTGTTTATAGACAGGTATAAACAACTACTAGTATTGCATTCAGCCATTCACTACATGTAATATAGAAAAGCACCAACATATATATATATATATATATATGAGACAACCTTTTTTGTGTCGAGAAGGGCGTCAATTCTCAACTAAACACACAAAATTTCTCTTAGTAGCCATTAGTCAAGCAAATATACAACTTCAACAACAGATTTTAGTTGTTGGTAAGTTATAATTGGTAACAACTATGAAGCATGGATAATAATAAAAGATACGATAAGATAAGGAAATGTCAATATGACAATTCTTGAAAACATAAGATATGATAAGAAAGGGATACATTAATAAATAAATATATTTATATATATTAAATTAGTTTTTGGTCAACAATAAAATGCTTCTGTAAGTGTCTCTCAATTAACTCAACAATAGCACCTATGATAAATTGATAACTTCTACTATCTTCATTTTCAAGTTCTTGTCAATCCCATGCAAATATACCCAACTACAAAGGAAATCAAACGTAAAAAGGAACAAATTTCAATTACTATGCTAGAATAGAATAGTAAATAGATATCATAAAAAGGAATAAAAAGAGGCTGCACAGAGCTCGTGACAAAACATTACTCAACCTTTGACTTGTCAATGAACAACATTCCCATCGAAGGTAGGGTGTTGACATTGAATCTCCATAATAAATGGCTGTCTATAAAACTTCACATTACACCATATGTTTATTGCAAATAGTAATATAGGATGAGCAGTAATTATCTGAAGAGAGGAAAGAATCACAAATTTTATAATTATTTAATAACAAAGCAACAAGAATAAGCAATCCTACCTGGGTTGATGCATTGCCAGTTGAAACAAAAGAAGGAACATTGTCTGCACTACCATTTGGAAGCGCCCCAGAAATCCCAGTTGATGTGACACTTCCATTTCCATCAAGTTGGGTTCCATTGTTCTGTCCAAATTGAGATGAGTCCTTTGAATTTGTTTGGGATACACGTGAGTCATCAGTGTAGGTTCCACTTCTTTCTCTTGCATCAGCCAGCTCAAGTTGAAGCTGTTGAATTGTATGCAAATGAAGCCTTTCCATCTCTGCAAACTAACATTGATAACAAGAAAGAAGTCAATCTATCTAGTTGGAAAGAACATCCAATAGAAAAAACAACAAAACTTGAAAGCAAAGACAAAACTCATAGACAAGCAGAAAACGGGCAACATCGCAATGCATATAGTGAAGTTTGTCTCAAACAATGTTTGTTCACTGAAAAGATGCGAGTTTTGCATAGTTGAGTTAAGTAATTAAATCCCACAAAGTCAACCTTTAAGATTATTTAAAGGGAATAATGAAAAAGGATATGTTACATATATATATATATATATATATATTATGCATTGTAGCAATAATAAGAAATGACATAAACTATGAATGTCCTACAAGGGGAAAAGAGAACCCAAAGCAAAACAACCTGTCTTTGACAACCAAGCCAAAGTTGGTTATATTGTTCTGTACGATCTCGCAACTCAGCTTGCAAGGAGTGATTTGTAGTTGATTGCAAGGCATCCATCTCCTGAACTCGTGAAATCCAAGCTTGGGCCTCCCTTAATTGCTCGTCCTTGTAAAGAATGGCTTCCTGAGCGACCCTATGCTGGGAAAAAAAAAAAAAAACAAACAAACAAACAAGCAAGCACCGTCATTAGGCAATGTACATCTGCAGTCTATACAGTTTATGAACTTTCCCAGCAAAGCAGTAAAATCCAATGATTCCAACCTAAATATAACATAATGTTGTATTAACATTTTCCAAACAAATAACCTATTTGTTGTCACAGTTTTAGTTAAACTTATAGAATGACCTTGAAAAACTTCAACCAAGATATACAAAGTACTAAAATAAATATCAGAGAGCTAGAGATATAAAGTTGTAAACTTATACTTCAATAGGACAAAACAAGTGCATCATAAACAAGCAAACAAACAGACCTGCTCCTGCAACTCAATAAGTTGTCTCTCTTTTTCTTGAATATGTTCTTGAAGGTCACAGATTTGTTGATGGTGTTGCACTCTCTCAGCTTCAGAGTTATCACGTTCTCTTCTACAAAAAAGAAGAAACCCCTTTTTAATTTATTCAAAAGGTCCAAGCCTCCAAATCCATAATCTATAAAAATGTGCACAAAGAATAAAAACTGCAATTTCAATTTTTTTTTAAAAAAAAAAATTGCAATTAGACCTCATGTATTTATATGCCAAGTTCAAACAAAACTATACTTGAATAGAATAAGCGTAAAATACAGGTCTAGAAGCCCCAAACACATACCGGAATGTTGCCAATTTTTCGTCTTGTTCTCTTAGAAGGTCCTCTTTAGCCCAAGCCTGCCATAATAGTATAAGAAGTGATAGTTATTGACACATGAATCACCAAACAACTTTGTCCAAAAGTAACAAAGGAAAATTAAAATAAGTGGAACAATCAACAAACCGCTTCATTGTCTAACTTAATTGTATGTAGCTCTCTGTCTTTCTCTTCCATCTTCCTTTCCAGCTCGTGTATGGTCCGTTCCCTTTCATGGAGTTGTTCCTGCATAACCAAGTAAACTCATAATGTGTGTGGAAATGTTTTTCAGGGAAGAAAGACTTTGATGGCCTTAAAGTCAACAAAGCCCCATATCCCATCTACTTGGGACCAGTTACATGAATCATTTCGTGCCATTCAACTTTATCTAGGGCCATAGGCCCCTGACATATCATTGGAAAAAATGTCTTAATGACTTCTGATGGAACCACGACCCTAAACTATAAATTCTCCACTGAAGTTGCATTTCAAACACACTGTCACACCCTTAAACTACAAATCCTGAAATCACTTGAAGCATCATGAATAGAAACCTGAAGCTTGACAGCAGCATCAGCATGCTCTTTGATCTGAGCATCAATGCTGTTCTGCATTTCCATAATCTCTGATCTTGCTATCACCTGAGCTCTAAGTTCAATCTCCATATGTTGCAGCTCCTCTCGTTGTCTGACGACAGAATGAAGGCGCTGCTGAAGTATGTCATCATCCAAGCTTCCATCAATCGTAATCGAACAGAAATCCACATCAAGTGGCTCTCTTCCCTGCTGCACCTTGATAAAAACAGCAAATTACCTCCACTTACAAAAATTCATTCGACAAATATAATTATTTCTTATTAAAAATAGTTACCTCATATATAGTTCTTTCATCAGATTGCCCCAACTTTGATCGCTCTAACCCCTGAATATCATAAAATCTATAAGTAATGAGTTTACGATCAACAAAAGGGGAAAAGTTAAAAAAAAACATTAAACCCTAGCCCTCTGTCTGTTTGGTTGCATAGAAAACTAAGGAAAATACAAGAAATCAAAGTATTTTGTTTACGAAAAACTCCAACAAATAGTTGTAATAATAATGCACAGTCTTTAGTCTTTACATGTTCTCGGTTCCTACATAATGAAAAACCTCATATTCAAAATGTTGATTTCTTTCCTTTTTCCTGCATTTTCTCTCAACTTTCCGAACTCTCAAACTTTAGTGTAGCATACTTTTATAATCAACGACCACACGAATAATCACAGAATCATTAAACCCTAACGCTCCTTTTAGTCGCTGCGAAAATGTATGAAAAGTAATCAGTCCAATCAACGAACCCTAATAAACGACTCCGCTTGGTAGAGATGAGTTCTCCAGTTTTCAAAAACAAAGCCAACAGATAACACAAAACTCAAAACATTGTTTCCTCCTTACTTTTTCCTCCGTTTTCTCAGCAACCAAACGAAAGAGCTGACTATTTAGATCGAAACCAAAGCAATGTTACCTCGTCGCCAGCGTTTGAATGATGCTCCGAAACAACGCGCCACTCTTTCCGTGAAGATATCGGCAGAGAAAAGCCGCGCCCGACACCACCGGCGGCGGCAACACTGGCCGCAGCCTCCATTGAATCAGAAACTCCGATGACACTGCTCCACCGTTCTCTCTCTCTTCACGAAAACCCTAATTTTCAGAGTAAAAAAATAAACCCTAAAATCGAGACTATTTACCGAAAAGGGATTGAATAAAAGTGACGATGAAATGAGGAAGCGAGTAATGAAAGAGAGAATGATTGGACATGAATCCGTAGGTTGTAGGGGTTTGGATATTGAAAGCCTGAAGGGTTTTAAAAGGATTGGAGAGTAAAAGAGTAAGAAGGTTGACGACAGACACACAGACGCACAGAGAGAAGGGGGTGAGAGAGAGAGAGATTGGGGACCCGAAAAGAGAGAGAGAGAGTAGTGATTGGGTGTGAGAAGCTTTGATAGAGGGGAGGCTCCCGCCATTTATATGCACATGCATTGTTATTAGCGCGTGGGAATTGTTCCAACTTCATATCATGTACCATATTATTGGGTTGCAAACGAGTAGCAAGCTAAATGGAGATCTTCTGTTCCACTTTTTATATATCACTTTATGATCCTTTTCATAAAAGTTCATCTTAAAAATATAAATATTTATTACAGATATTTTGCCAAAAGTCCTATCCTAAACTAATTTATTTGCTAAAGTCCTCTTATAAGATTTTTTAGTTCAAAAGTCCTATTTTGAACATATTTACTGCTTAAGGTCCTTTTAAAAAAAAAATTCATTTATTTAAGGCAGAATTGCCCTTTGCCCATCGTCTCATCTTCTTCTTTTTCTTCTTCTTCGTCTTCTGAAAACGTTCAGCCATGGCTGGTGACCTCGTCGACCGCTGACAACGCTGCTTTCTACCATAGCCATCCCTAGATTGCCTACGACCTTGATCATCTTCCTCAACGCTGGTAGTGAACGTCATAGATCTGTCGTTAAAGGGCATAAGGATCATGAGAAGATCTCACTCATTTTGTCGTTGAACCTCGCTTCGACTTCAAATCCTTCACCTTCCAGCTTCTAATTGCAACTGTGTCCAAATTCCCCTCTTTATATTCACCTTCTCGCGGTGATTTGGTCGTAGTCCATTATATTTTTGTTGTGGATCTGCCGACGAGCTTCTAAATTTGGTCGTGAGATTAGCAACCGATCAGCAGAGATCAGAAAAGCAGATCAGCAGTGTGAAGGATCAGTACTTCATCCGATCAATGCCGACGTTTTACAATTCTACGATCCGATTATCATCCTCCTCAATAGAGATAAGAGAAGCAGATCGGCAGCGTGAAGCATCGTTGCTTCATTTGAACAATGCCAGCATTATGCGATTCGGCGATCCGATGATAACTTGACGGACCGCTGTTTTCCATGAATCGAACAGCTCGGGTGACCGCTACACTTCACACGTAACGATTCGATCGAACAGCTCACCGCCCTCGCACAACTCCATCACCAAATTAACCGCATTCTCATCACAACCTCTCTCTCTCTCTCTCTCCACACATATTGCATGCCTTAATAACATCACAACCTCAAAAAAGAGATTATTGGATGTGATTGTTAAAACAGAAATTGGATCTATTTTGAGAATTTACTCTCTGTTTGGTTCATGAGAAAACGAAAGAAAAAAACGTGTATTGTGTTTTGTGTTGTCTTTTCTATTAAAAATAAATGAAATGCTCAGATTAAGCAAGCTGAATAACTCCATTTTGTGAAGATTTTGTAGATTTTTCATTTAGGAAAATTAATTTTTTGTTTGGTTGATGAGAAAATGGAGGAAAAAGAAAGAGATTATTTTTTTTTGTATTTTTTTTTTTCGATGCAATGAATTGCATTTCCGGCGTAGGAACTTAGGGTTCCGGCGTAGTGAACTGCATTTTCTGGCGTAGTGACCTGCGTTGGCGTAGTGACCTGCGTTTCCGGCGTAGGGAACTACATGGTGTGACGTAGTGAACCCGGGGGTTGGGGGTGTAGGTGTCGTTGAAGGTTGTTAGGAAGGAGGGGTATTTTTGTCTAATTCATGCCAAAAGGACTTTTGGGAAAAAAAATCTTTTGAGAGGACTTTTGGCATGAAAATCTTCTAAACGAGGACCTTTAGCCAAATTCTCCTATTTTATTAAAAGAAGAGATTTTCAATATAAACTTTTGCTAGAGGAGACAGAAAATGATACATAAAAAATGGGACAGAAGATCTCCACTCATAGCAAGTTACCTAATATTAATTTTTAAAATTAAAATTTAAAAAAAAAAATTTAATTTTGATATTTCATTAGTAGACTCAAATTAGTTTTTAATTTAGCTAATTTATTTTAGATTTAAATTATTTGATTGTATTGAATGATGCTCTCTACTCGGATTTTGCTTGATAAATTGTACGAGCAATTTTGAATTAAGTTTTTTATTGAATAATATGTATCGAATTAAACTTGGCACTATTTGGATTTGTTTTTCATAAGTACTTATTTGTTTTTTTTTTTTTAATTTACAATATATAATTTCTTAGAAACATTTTAAAAAAATGAATAAGTACTTATAAAAAATAAATCCAAACGGTACCTTAATTAACTTGATTCATCTTACTGCTCTAAACAACATATCAATATTTTAGAAAGCTCAGTAATGAAATCATCCACGATCGAGGTCCTTCATTCTTTTTATCATGAGCTCTCTCATTTCTTAACTATTTTAGACTTACACATCCAATGGATACAATTCAATAAAAATACATTAAAAATTAATCCAAGCGTGATCAAAATTGATAGCAAATTTTGGTCAAACATTCCTGTACTAAGCACATCAAACTTTAATCAGTATGTATAATTAAATCACGTGATATTTTATAATGAAATTTTACATGTCAAATCATTATAGAATTTTTTATTATCAAATAATTAGAACATCTATCTTGAGATTTGTATAGGAGTGTTCACTGGTTCGGTTTGAACTGTTTCGTCTTAATTTTAGAACAAAACCGAAAATTTCGGTTTGTATGTTTAATAACCTGACCGACTAATTAAAGTATTAAACCAAATCAAACCAAACCAATCATTCTGGTTTTGTTTTGGCGGTATGACCGGTTTTGAAATTATTTATTTTATATTCTTTTCCACTACTTCCATGCTTCTTTCTTTCAATTTTTGGCACTTAGCCCTATACAATGTAGACAATCAAATTATTGTACCTTCAAAATGTAAAAAAATATGTTTTGTGAATTAATTTTGGCTACTGAACTTCTTAAAAGTCATTATTTAGCTTATAGAAATATTAATTATATTATGTACCTCTTTAATTTACAAAAGTATCAAATATTTTCAAATATATGAAAAGTTTGTATAGTTAGAATTATTCAGCTGTGAACAAAAAATCTAAAACGCATCATTTAAATTTGAAATGTTGCAAATATATATATATATATATTATACCGGTTTGGTCCGGTTTATAATGATTTGGAAATTGTCTAACCTGGACCAAACCAAACCAATAATAATTTTTTATAAAACAAACAAACCAACCCAAACCAAATTACCAAGAAAATCAGATCAAATCAGTATTTTGATTTGGTTTTCTAATTTTGTTGGTTTTTAGAACACCCCTAAATTTGTACAATATAATATTATAAAAGCAGAAGAGTTTGTCGATATACCATGAGGCTAGGACACTTTCATTGCAACTTTTCTATTTGGGTTCAACACCTCTTTGGCTAGCTTAATGCCTTGTGGCAAAATTATGCCTTAGGGCTTAAGAAATCAAAAGATCAGAGGGTCTCTTAATTATTGGACGTTTGGTTCAAGACAATCTCTTGCTAGACAATTGCTTCATGCCCAATAAATCCCATTCGTGTCTATTATTACATGAGCATTGTATGCTAGCTGTTTTTGTTTTTTGTTTTTTGTTTTTTCATTTTTTGGCATGTACAACATGTAGCAGCTAAATAATTTCATTATGATTTGATGGATTGAAAGGGAGAGATTCTTCCAAGCTTACTACCCTCCATGTTGAAGAGAGCAGAAACTTAGTGTTGAAGATAAGAAATGATTATGTTAAAAAAAATATAAATTCAAAATAGGGGTACACGAAAACGATCATTTAAGAACCGATCCTTCAATTAATTTAAAGTGCACTCACAATTTTCTCACACAAAATAAGTATTTTTAAAAAACCGACCGATAGATTAAATAATCTTCTTATATATACCATGTCTGCAAAAAATCATAGTGATCCTACCATCAGTTTTTAAAATACAGTTCGTGAAACACTTTAATAGTATTCACCGTTAGATGTTATAGAAATTGTTCAACAGTTTGTATTTTGAAAAACAACCATTGGATCACTATGATTTTTGATAGACAATGATAGACATGAGTTCTACAAGAAGATTATCTAATCTAACCGACGATTCTTTAAAATACATATCTTGATGGTGAGTGGTCCTTAAATTAAGTACAGTACCCGCCCTTACTTGATCATTTCCGTAGAAGTGTATATATATATATATACACACACTGAATGCTGAGTTTACATCTAATGATTTCCCTTCTCGGATAAGTTTTTTATTTAGCAAATATGGCAAACTTTTCATTTTCTTTCCCATAAGATGGTGGGCATGTCCTAGGAAGGCCGGAATGAATAAATACCCCTAATTTGATTAATATAATTTTTTGTGTGTAATGCATACTTTTTTTCAATTTGTGAAATCTTAATTAACTCTTACCTATTAATAACATATTAAGTGCATAATGGTTCATACAATATTTGAGGGACCAACTATATATATATAATTGTTGTTAATGGCTTTATAATTTAATGGCATGTATCCTCAATTTTCAAGTAAGAGTTCTGAAATTGAATCACATGAAATCACATCTAAATTCATATGTTAATATTGGAGTTCACCAAATAAGGAAATATAATTTTTATTTTATTTTTTAATACAAGGGAACCCACCGAGGTAAGGCCACTTTGTGACTCACTCCTGATGGGTAAAATCTCGGATGCACAAGCTACCCCTTCTAACATGCACATCGCTTAAGTCACGGAGTAACCACACCAGTGATGAATTGAACTTGTGATTTGTTCGTCACAAGTCTGCCCATTACCTATATATATATATATATATATATATATATAAGGAAATATTTTTATTGTATACAAATTGTTATTTTTGTCTCTATTTTTAGTATTAAAAAAAAAATGATACTCCTCAGCATGGTACAATGCCCTCTTGTATTCCCTTATTCCATGCATGAAATTATCAAAAAACAAAGCACCGTGTTGCTACATGACAGATTTCTAAGTGGAGCTTAAGGAATCAATAACATGAATTATTATTTATTTGTTGTTATCTAGTTTGTCATTAGTTCCTGGCAAAATCAATAACCATTTCACTTCTTTCACTATGCACCAAACATTGTCATGAACGCCTCGATCAGCTTAATTACAACAATCTTCTCGTCTCTAACTAAGCAATAAATATTATTTAATTATGACAAAAAAAATTGGAATAATTGAAAGAAGTGTTTTCTCCTTCTTATTAAGTCTTTTCATCATAATAATTTTGTACAAAAAACTATCGGATTTTTTTTTTTTTTCTATACAGGTACCTGGGCTAACTTGTGCGTACCAGAGTAAGTCCTGCACCCCGAACAAAGCTTCCGAAATAAGACTTGCCCCTTGCGGTCCGTGGCCCCAGATATCAATAGTTATTGGGAGTCGAACACGGGAGCATGGGATTTAATAAGCCCTTAACCTTGCTTGCTCCACCACTAAACTACCCATCCTGTTTTTTTTTTTTTTTTTTTTCCACTGGATATCGGACATTTGGACCCGGTCACTTGCTAAGGATATTATAATAAAAAAATGAAGTAATTGCTATATATTTGTGATGTTTGGAAATATTATGATAATTGTTGGAATATTCAAGTTTGAAAAATGGTATAGAATGAAAATCTCTAGAATATATTAAAATTTTTATTACAATGATGAGTGAATGTTCTATTTTAGGTACAAACCTAATTAAAGAGGGGCACATGTTGGATGCCTTCGAAAGGACAAGAGAGGGAGAGGGAAAGGGAAAAGTACGCACTTGACATATATAGTTGTTTTCCCTTCTTTTCTTTCCCCACTCATTCCACCAATTTGTAGGTAGATAGGTCTATTCAACCGATTTGAATAATCATCAAGTAACTAAAAATAGCATTGTTATATTAATATAGTAGCTAGTATGGTTGGTTACTCATAATACACAACATCATCAACTGTCATGAATGTTTTATTAGTTGTCATAACATGGATGAAACACGTCACATTAATTGCAAGCATACCGAATCAATAATTGCATCGGCAATGAAAGAAAATTTTTAAATTTTGTTGGTTGAATATTAAAAATTTATAATTATTGAAAATGTCTCAAAAAATGTCCCTATTGAGTTTTGATCCTTTTTGTCTCTATTAAAGAATGATTTTGATGAGAAGGGACCAAAAAAAAAAAAAGGATGATTGGATCCTTCATGTATCATTTGATACACATTTTATGAATTTTTTTTGGAAGTGGTTAGCATTTTTCATAATGAAACCATGAAGGTTTTAATGTAATTGAAAAATTAATATTAAGGGGGTGTTTGGGAAACTTAAGAACCTGGCCAATTGATGATAAGCTTGTCTGTTTTTTATTTAATACTGTTTGGTAAGTGCATTTTTTCTGTAGATTAGTTCACTTCTATCCAAAAAATACGGTACTAAACACAATTTTTTGGACAAAAGGTACTAAACAAAATTTTTTTCAAACAACTATAAATCGGTTTACATAAAAATCATATAATAGAAAGAGATCAGAACTGGTCAGATCCAATTTTCAAAGTTCCCAAACAGACCATAAATTTTCACATAAAATCATCATCAAACCTACTAACAAGCTAAATAGTTACCCAATAGATTTTCCTTAATTTAAAAAATAAAATAAAATTGGGAAGTGTTGCTTTTCTCTTTCCCTTTCTTAATGCAATGGTAGTTGGATTTGCAATGAAGTTGACAGCACATTTGACCTAGGCCTGCATTTGCCATTTAATACCAAAGTGATGACCAAATGGGTTCAAGCTCAATAAACTTAAAAACAAATGGTTGAATAGATTTAAAATTTCTGATTATGAACTAATCCAGCCATCGGGGCGTTGACACGTCCCCACCCCACCCTCTCGACGGTCGGGTCACCAATCTCGATTATGTCCCTTTATTTAATTGGCCCATATGCTACAAAATATTGTTGAAGTACGACCCCATAACTCTAATTGGCATATAATTAATCCTTTGATAATCATATTTCATTATTTTCTCTAACAAACAAGCCAAATATGGAGCGATATTTACAAAGGAACGTCTCTAGTAACCATCTCGAGGTTCAACCGCCAAATCCGTCGTTTTTATTATTAATCCTACCAAGTACTAACACTAACTTAAAAAATCTAAAAGAATTACTCGGTATTAGCACTAATCTTTTACAAAGCTGGTAATAAAGTTTAAGTTCTAGAATGATGCGACTCGCAACTATAGCTATCATAATATACTTTATTAATGGTTAAATTTGAATAAAACCGACTTTTACCCCCCCAAAAAAAAATGTTAATGATAATTAGAAAATCTTTTTTACCGGAGTTATAGCTCGGTTTCTCTCTCTCTCTTCCCGGTACTAAACACAGCTACGTTGGAAACAATAGGTCGGCCTTTCTCAACCCCTTTCTATGTATTCACATATTGGTGGGTTCGATATTCAAATTCAAAATCTATTTCTTTTAAGGGGAATAAAAATATCATAAAATTTTTGTTTTATTTATTTGAGGGGATCAAAGAAAAATAAAATTACATTCTTTTCACCTTTTGTACGTAAGGTTGTCACGGAAGAGAGTGAAAAAATTGTGTATTTTACTACTAATTCTTTTATGCTAAGAAGAGAGTGAAAAAGGGCATCACGGGAAATTTTAATTATAGTTCTATTTTTCTATAATTTTTTTTTTGTAGATTGAACAGTTATAGGAAAAGTAATTTCCATCAAAATCGTTTTCTTTTACTTTGTTTTTCCTTTACTTTTTTTCATTTCACTTTTCCGCATAACTGTATTAACGTATGGTTATAAATTGGTGGATTCGTGCCTTTAAATATGTGAATTTTTTGCTCGGCATATCCCAAACATTGTTAATCATATCATCCTCCGACCATGGCAGCTCCAGCCACGGCAGCTTGGTTATGGGGTTTTGAAAATTGAATCAAGTTAATCTATTTTATTTGTAAGCAAACCAAGGTTTTTTTTTTTTTTTTTGATAATTAAAAAAAATCAAGGTTTTTAATGTTTGGTATTTATGACTTAGTTCTATTTGTATTATTCGTACTTGGGCATGTATGCACTATAACATATCATTTCATGTTGTTATGGATTATATTTTCTTCTATCCCATGTATGGAAATATAAATGAGTAGTACAGGTTGTACCTTCATCTTGACACGTGTTGACCTATTCAGGATGGTCGGTATATTAGTCAGGTTGGGACGTTATTAACTCAATTAATCATGGTTAATATAACATTGTTAAATTATCTTCATTATTTATTGTGTTAATATAACATTGTTAAATTATCTTAGTCTGAAGATGATAGAATTAAGAGTGAAATTAGTGATACTTTTTCATCGGAATAAAACTGGCCGTGTAGTTCATAAGTCACACGGCATTGACCGTATACTTTTAAACACAATTATTAATTAATATTGTTTTAAAATAATGCAATAATCTGTAATGTCTGTCTGTGTGATGCTAAGATTACTCGTCTAAAACACACGTTTAGATGGGACCCTCTGATACCGTGTGATATACACAGATCAACGGTGAAAGACGAGTCTTTGACAATAAATGCTCACAGCCGAGTCCGACATTAGGTTTACGCTTTAAATTTCAAAGTTTCCACGAGTTCGGCATTTCTTCTTTGTCTATCACTCTCTCCCCTCCCTAAACCTTCCCTCTCTCTAGTCTCGCCGGCGTAAGGTGTCGGATTGCTAAGGTGAATTATCTGCCGTTCGATGTTCATACTTTGACCGATCACAATCAGAGATCCATAGCCGGCGATGGGGCATTGTTGCAGCAAGAACATTTCCGACGTCAAAGACGACTCAATTGTCCCCACCACCACCACCACCACCACCCCCGCCGGCCAACGGCCGAAACCACCACCGTCACTGCCCTCCGGAAACGGACCCGTCGATGTTCCCTCAGTCAGGAACACGCCGGTTCACTCCTTCTCCGCCAGTCCTTGCCCAAGCCCTTACCCTGCTGGAATTGCTCCGTCGCCCGCTAGGACTCCTCGGAAGTTCCGATGGCCGTTCCCGCCGCCGTCGCCGGCGAAGCCAATCATGTCATCGATTATGAAGCGGCAGGGGCCGTCCAAGCCGAAGGAGGGACCGATACCGGAAGACGATGGAGAAGGAGAGAGGCAGCTCGATAAGAGCTTCGGATACGCAAAGAACTTTCCGGCGAAGTATGATTTGGGGAAGGAGGTCGGGCGGGGGCATTTTGGTCATACTTGCTGGGCTAAGGGGAAGAAGGGACAGCTTAAAGGTCAACCTGTGGCCGTGAAGATCATCTCCAAAGCTAAGGTGTGTGGTATGTGTTATATAGTTTATACTGTTTTTCCGCGGTAGTGATGACTTTGAAGTTCAATTATGTGGAATCGGGTGATGTACGGTGTTATTTTGTTCTTTAGTTTCTGAAGCTAGTATTTGTTAGATTTATTTAAGGCATCTTTGAGTTCGAATTTTGGTAGTGCTTTCCGCTTCTGAAAACAGAATTTGACTTGATATTTGCTCAAAATAGAAAAAGGGTACTTTTTAAGTGCTAATCAAACTGCATTAGATACTCCAGAAGGTGTGGAATTAATAATTCATCTAAATTTTACTATGTGTTGATTGTTTTGATATTTAGCCTTAATGATTTGAATTATGTTTTATATTTTTCACGACCACTTCTTATACTTCTGGTGTATTTGATGTTTTGGAACATGTAGAGGTGGTGAGCAGCTTTCAAGCCTCTGAAGTCTGAAGTATGATTTGATAACATCTAAGTTGTTTGATGA
Source organism: Hamamelis virginiana (assembly GCA_017140935.1). NCBI lineage: Eukaryota > Viridiplantae > Streptophyta > Magnoliopsida > Saxifragales > Hamamelidaceae > Hamamelis > Hamamelis virginiana. The sequence continues at coordinate 785,545 of JAESVK010000651.1, read as the reverse complement.
TTGGGCAGTTATTGACAAAGCATTCTATCTGAACACTTTGTGTGCTTTTAGCATTTGTTTATGCTGTAAGAAATTAAAATATGGTTTTAGTGGGATGGAGATCTAAACCAATTTTATCGAATGGGTTATTGGCATTAACAAAAACGAAGAGCCAGGTTTGATGGTATCACTCAAGTGTTCCTATACCGGCTATACCATTTTAGAAACAAGGATCACAGCTTGAACTGCTACACTAGACTACTAATTAGTGGTATGTACACGGGCAACTCAGAGAAGATATGAAGAGATTTGGCCTGAAAGTTGTTGAACCGGTAATTTTGGTTCGTGGTAAGTTGACTTTGTGTTATAACTTTGGCTAGGGTTCTTCAAAATAACATATATAGAAAATATTCTCTGAAGTCAACATAGAAGGAAGAGAAGTATATAGAGAAAGAGAGGATTTTAGAGAGAAGAAGATTTTGTAGAGAGAGATTTGATAGAGAATCATGAGAGAGAGAGAGAGAGAGAGAGAGGTGAACTTTAGGGGGAGAGAGAGAATATAAAATAACAAAGGGATTGAGAGATAGAGAGATTAGGGAATACGAAGAAGAAAGAAGCAATCCAAAATTTTAGAAAGAAGGAGAGAAGAAGAAGAGGACAATGATGAAGAAAGTAAGAAGTGGGAGAGGGGTGTGTGTGTGTGTGAGAGAGAGAGAGAGAGAGAGAAAGAGAGAGAAGCTCTTCCAAATATTCAATTTATTCATTTTTAGGGTCTCTTTGGCCTCTTTATAAGCATTACAAAATGAAAAAAACTCATAAAAAACATCTAAAACTAATCACAACTTATACAGCAGCGAATTAGATATCAAATTTTATTCCTAAAATCCTAAGAACTTCCAAATTAAGAAAATTACAGCAATATTAAACAATAAATTCCTATTAAGAACTAAACTACTCGATGGGTCCTATTTGTAGGGTCCAACCACATGATTAAGGAGCATCACTTTGAAAAAGAAAAAACAATATAATTGAATATAGCATGTGATGCAACACCTTTGGAAATCAATTCAAATCCATTCTTATCTATTTCTCAAGAGCTTTACGGTTTATTTCTTCCGTAGCTTCTTAGCAACTTTGTTCATTTTTCAAATGCAGAATATCTTCTAGTGTTGGTTCGAACTATAGGCATCATTTGGTTTGACTTTTGGAAATGCTTTTTGTTGAGGAACATGTTACAGTAATATGTTCCTCAATACCTTTTGCTTTTGAAAGTTGAATTAGCCCTGATTTTTGCTCAAAAAAGCAAGAACGTTGCTTTTTGAGTGCTGCCAAATAGTACCTTAGTGACTTCTGAACACAGAAGTCAGACGTGACTGCATATTTGCATTCTCATCTAAATCAAGGAGGACTAATCACGAATATTAGAGACTATGCAAGGCTATTAATGAGATTAGGAGGTGATGAGCAAAATTGGAGTCATGAATAGCATCATAATATTGTAAAATGTGAGGTTTTGGAAACAAGGCATTGTTAGTACGAGTGACAATAAAGATTATGGATTTGCTTAGTAGTGATTATGTAACCTTCTCTGCGATAACAATGCCAGGGGTTAAAAGTACATGACACTTTTTTGGCTGTTGCCTGTCTTTTGCATGCCAATGTTGGTCTTTCAAACTTTTATTATAGCAATGTCAGTTGCTTACAGAAAATACTATTTGAGTTATTCATTTTAATTTCAATTTTAAGATAGAGTTGGAGGTTAAGCGTAGGATATAAAGGATAAAAGAATAATTATCTGCTAGGAATTATTTAATTGATATCAAATCCATTGTCTAGGATGTTGTGTTCACATTTGTGGTGTGATAGTTTTAAATCTTAGTGTTTCTTTGAATTACACTTTACGTGCTTAATTTTTTAACTTGATTTGCTTCTTGGTAATCTTTCAACAATTCTTATCTTCATGTTCCTTGATGAGTCAAGATTCGTTGACTTTTCAATGCTCTATAAAAAGCTAATAATTGTTGTACAAAGTTGATAGGTTTGGCTTCAATTTGAGGAGTAATCGTAACTAATTAACTGAGTGTTTCTTGGCAGCTGACAACAGCAATATCGATTGAAGATGTTCGTAGGGAGGTGAAAATATTGAAAGCCTTATCTGGACATAAGAACCTGGTGAAGTTTTATGATGCATTTGAGGATGCCAATAATGTCTACATAGTTATGGAGTATGTGTTTCCTTGTTTTAATCTTATTTTCACGGCACCTCTTTACAGGAGTCATGATTCATCGTTTACTAGGAATTCACTAGGATACTTGTGTCTTTGTTTGATTAAGTATGTAAGCTGATGAATTTATGAACTTTCATAAAAAATCCAAACCTTCACTAATAACGTTCATCAATATGCTGGTTTTACTAACGGGTTTGTCTAGGCATATTTTCAATACAATTGTAGAGCTTCGGAGCTGGTTTTGAAGTATTTAGATATTGTTTTCTTATCAGATTGTGTGAAGGTGGAGAACTACTGGACAGAATTTTATCAAGGTAAAAGTGGAATGTTTTGTTCCTCTGTACCACTAGTGGTGATTTTTAATTTACTGTCAGATTTTATGGGTTCGTTTGAAGGTACACCTTGTACTTCTTTGTTGCAGAGGTGGAAGATATACAGAACAAGATGCTAAAACTGTTGTTGTGCAAATTTTAAGCGTAGTTGCTTTTTGTCATCTTCAAGGTGTTGTGCACCGTGATCTAAAACCTGAGGTATGGCATTGTGAACATAATATTATATCGTTAAATCACTCTACTGTTGCATTTGAAATTGTTTTCATGAAACGCATAGTTGTGTGCATGCACATGTGCTTGTGTGCCATCTGTTCAGTTGCCTTTCCAACTTCTATTACTCTGTAAAATTTGTCTGTGGTAGTTAATTACAACTTGTCTTACTATGTTAAATTTGACTGCTTTGCAGAACTTTCTTTTTACCACAAGAGAAGAGTATGCACCAATGAAGGTTATTGATTTTGGTCTTTCTGATTTTATAAAGCCAGGTAATGCTTACATATCTTTCGACAATTCTGTCTTCAATAAATATTTGATAATAATAAATACTATGACATATTAAAGCTTCCAGTTGTAGTAACTATAGTCCTATCTGTGTGATTTTCGTTCTTGTTTTGCATATTTTTTGTTATGAATTATTAGAAATCAATTTTTTGGATTCACATTTTACCGGATTGTCAGTTTCGAGTCCAAAGCCAATAACGCATAGAAATCCTATATTACAGGAATTTGAGTTAAATTCTTTTTGGAAACTTTGATGGTTAGATCAAAAGGTTCAAGGTTGCATATTATACCATATCTGATTTCATCCAAATAATGCCTTTGGTTAGATAGAAGCTGACAACATCTGCAATCCTATTTGCTTAAGGCATGTGAATTACGTTAAAAGTACATTTTTTATAGGTTATTTTCCTAAATTATTGATCAATATTTTCAGGACTCAAAAGAGGAAACTATATTCTCGAATATCCCTCTGTTTGAATATGTCTGATTCCCTCCTGCCAGGCCAGCTTCAAAAGAGCAATGCATTTAGTGACATTGATGATTGATTACCATTTTTGTTATAGAATTGAAAAATGTCTCTCCTTCATTATATAGATAATTAGAAAAATAAATGAAGACTTGCTAATTCGAGTGAAAGAAGTAATAGAAACGTAAAATTCATAAAAAATGGAAACACATAAAGCTGAATATAGTTTCATGAATAATGGATGTGATGAACAAAAAATTTGAGTGAGAAAACTCAAGGAATGACTGACAAAACTTCAGAAACCATTTAAAATTGCTTTCAAATGTAAATTTTATTCAAAAGTTAATATTTGATAGAAAAAAAAATTGTTTTAAATCTTACTGAAAATACTCCTTCATTTGAAAGGTAGCAACAATATTTGAAAAGCCCACTCTGTTTAATGCACAGAAATTCACCCACCAAAAAAATAAATAAATAAAATAAAAAATCGACAACTCTTAATAATATTCGAAAACACAGAAAATATTTTATCTTATCATGTAATGATACGACAAAGAGAATGGAAGAATGAGAAAATTCTCCATTTTACTGCCGAAATCAACAATGTTGTTTTCTTTCAGAGGTTTACTTTGTTGAGGGGTACAGATGACTTGGACATGTATTTTATATTCCCGTTTGCGTTTAATTACATGTAATTTTTGAACTGAGAATTTATTTCATTATGCAAACCAGCTACTTCCGTCATGTTAAGTTTTATAAAAAGTATCTGAGCTTCCAGGACCTCATGAGTAAATGTCATTTTTAGCTCAACTCCTTTGATGACCTCTTTATTCATTGATTGCACTGATTGCTGCTCCAAGTTTGAATATAAATATGATTCGGTTTTTTATGCATTTGCAGATCAACGTCTCAACGATATTGTTGGCAGTGCTTATTATGTTGCCCCTGAAGTACTCCACAGAACGTACAGCATGGAAGCAGATATTTGGAGTATTGGTGTCATAACATATATATTGCTATGTGGAAGCCGACCTTTCTGGGCTCGAACTGAATCAGGAATTTTTCGTTCTGTGCTAAGAGCTGATCCTAACTTTGATGATTCACCATGGCCTGTAGTATCACCAGAAGCCAAAGATTTTGTTAAAAGGCTTCTGAACAAGGACCACCGGAAAAGGATGACTGCTGCTCAAGCTTTAAGTAAGTTGTTTCTAAATCATTTATAAACTTCAATTAATAGTAGAACATACAGTCACACCTTATGACTATGAATCCATTAAAGAATATGGCTCTAGAGAGATTTGAATGGCCAAAGAAGATTCTTGTAGCCAATTGCAGTAATTGGGATTAAGGATTGGACGATTGGTAGAGTTGAGTTGGGGATTTATTTTATTTTATTTTATTTATTTTTTCTGGTCAGAGTTGGAGTGGGTTGGGGAAAGTAATAAATGCCTTTATTTTCATAGCTCACCCATGGTTGCGAGATGAGAAGTGTGCTGTGCCTTTGGATATTTTGGTGTACAAGTTAGTGAAGTCATATGTTCGTGCCACACCTTTCAAACGAGCTGCGCTAAAGGTAGTTTCCTCCTTAGTTCTATGTCATACATATTTTATAAGAAAAAGTTGCCTGTGCTTGATGCAGAGGCAAGCTTGCCTGTACATGACATTAAAGTGATGTGGCACTTTTGGGGCAAGGTAGCCTTCCCCTTGATGATAGAAGTGTGATTTAGGCTGCTTCCCTTTATTGTATTTTTTTGCTCCTATATGATTGCAGGCTCTCTCAAAAGCATTAACAGAGGATGAACTCCTATACCTTGGGGCTCAATTTCAGCTTTTGGAACCAAAAGATGGACGTGTCTCCCTCGATAATTTTAGAACGGTTAGTTGGTGCTTCCTTTTCTTAGCATTTGTCTTTAAAGTTGACATTTTGGTCAAGGATTGAACTCTGGATTTTCTTTAACTTGTAAGCTGTATCACAGTTTCATGCGGTTATTCTATAGGAAGGATCTGATACCTTGTCAGTTCTGTTCTCTTAATTGTCATAGTTTATTTATTCTTTTCATGTTGTGGATAAATGTGCAGGCACTGATGAAAAATGTAACTGATGCCATGAAGGAGGCCAGGGTTCCTGACATTTTAAACGTGGTAAGATATTTTGACGCATCTTGGTTAAAATTTCAGTTACCCACATTAATGTAGCCAAACTCCAAAGGGTTTGTTCAGTTGAGTTATGCGTTCCTCATTATGATGGCAATTGTTGGTGTGTGTGTATTTTTCATTGGAGTCAGCATTCCATTAGAGAAAATAATGAAATTAAAATGAACTATTTCCCTTCATTTGGAGGACTGAATTTTCCAATCGCTGAAGTACTAATCTTCTTCTGAGAATACATTTCATTGCGGTATACTCTTCCCTATTAACGAAAACAATCTAGTCTCAAGATGTTCTATTGGAACTGTGCCCTGTAGTTTTTCAAGAGGGCGTCATTTCATTTTGTTCTGTAATTCTGGAAAAGCTAACAGTTGATGTTTAATATAAGATGGAACCACTCTCTTACAAAAAAATGGACTTCGAAGAGTTCTGCGCTGCTGCAATCAGCCCATATCAGCTTGAGGCGCTTGACGGATGGGAGAAGATATCAACTACAGCTTTTGAGTATTTTGAACAGGAAGGGAACCGAGTCACTTCAGTTGAGGAATTGGCACAGGTACAACATCCATCTGTCCGCAAAGGCATAAATCACTTGTTTTTCCTTTTGACACTACTGATCTTTTTATAAATATATTTTGTGCAGGAGATGAATCTGGGGCCGACAGCATATTCACTGCTCAATGACTGGATCAGAAGTTCTGACAGTAAACTCAGTTTCCTTGGCTATAACAAGTTTTTGCATGGTGTGACGATACGTAATTCTAATACTAGACATAGATAGCATGTCTTAACCAGGGCAAAACAATTGTTTACAGAATTTCATTCAAAGTGTTGCATTTTTTTTTTTCTCGGATTCTTCCGGTGTTATGACACCATTCCAGTTGCTTTTCTGCATTTTATGCTGAAAATGTGCACAAGATCTCTGTAGGTTAATGTTCCTTGTAAAAAAATGAATGTATACAGAACCCGGATGTTGAGATTCTTGAGACAATATATAAATATAGAAGTTTTGCTTCCTGATACACTAAAATTTATGTTAAAAACAGTGCGTGCATGAAATAATGTGGCGGCGCCCATTTTGAAGCCATTTTTAGGTTAAATGCTTGAAAGAAACTTTATTTGGTGACAAAGAAAAGACCTGTGAATTTGTTCAAGAAATCGTCCCCCTACTAAATATGAGAACTGAAAAATGCCGGCCTTCTCTCTCTCTCTCTCTCTCTCTGTGCGCGCACGTGTGAAGTGTGAAATGTTCCGGAGATGAATCCATTTCAATGCAATTTTTAGCATTTTTTTTACCTCTAACTCGTTCCTGCTCTTTTTGAGATACGAAGAGAGCCTAGTGTTGTTGTGTTGTCCAACTTTATAAGATGTTTTGAAGCAAGTGTGACCAGTCAACTTCAATAGGCAGGCCAAATTTCCAAATTTTCTCTTTTTTTATTTTTTGGGAGAAATGTGCTGCTTTTCCTCCAAGCCAAACAGCTTGTTTTCCTCCCAACGCAATTTTATGGATTGCAACGATAAGAATTCAGAGTTAGCTTTTATATTCTCCTCTATAAGGAACATTAAAAATTGAAGCAATATTATAATTAAAAAAAAAAAAAAAAAAAAAAAAAAAAAGGTCATAGCTTGTAGAGGTTTAAACTATGGTGTCAACCAACCTTCCCATTTGCGGTATTAATTATCTATTCACATTACATTAATCAAAACTTATTAGTCAAGTAGTGCTACCCAAATAAGCCTGCCATTGACCCTCCAGCCCCCTTAATTGGTTTGAATTATTATTATTATTTTTTAATTTCCTAAAAGTAGTTTTGACTTTGGAGCCGAAAGGCTAAAAACCTTTGAGCTTAATCTTCTTAATTAGCAAAAAAAACTAAGAGCTGGTGTACAACCCAAGGAAGGTGAAGATTGAAGTGGCAATTAAACATAAAAACCCTAGATTAGTTTAATCAATTTTGATTTTATCATTATTTAATAAGTCTATTTTTTTCTATAAATCTGTTTAGTCCTATACAGAAAGCAAAGTAATAAAATTATTATTTTTTAAATATTTGTTACAAATTAGTTTCTTAACAAATCCGATAATATTAAGAGAGTGAACCCA
>JAESVK010000651.1:668097-727975 GCA_017140935.1 Hamamelis virginiana | reverse complement strand
ATTTTAGTCATTGGATTGTCCGATAAGCTTATTTCAGCCATTGGATTTTACATTTAGGACGTCCTAATAATTATACTCGTTAGGAACAAATCCAAAGTAGTCCAAGGATACCCTATGTTATTTTAAATATATATATAAAACGTATAACTATACAAAAATTAAAGAAATAAATAACAAATTGCCTCTCCAATTTTTTTTTTTCTCCTCATTGGTCTTCTGAGAGGAACTCTAACGGTAGGTTCGAAAGTTGATTCAGATCCATTTTTTGAACCCATATGCAAAAATCTTTACTCCAATGGTGGATTCAAAATGGATTGAATCTAAAAGTTTATTCAAATTTGAATCTAAGTTTAGCTTCATCCATTTTTTTCTACTATACATAATAGTGCCTAAAAACTTATGCTTGATTTGAGAGAAGAAAGAGATTGAGAGAGGAATTCAAAAAAAGAAAATAAAAAGGAGATCCATTACCGTTGGAGCACTTGAATCCAAATGATTGTATATTTAAGTGTACTAGATAAAAAAAAAAAAAAAGGATCTAATTTTTGAATTGAGCTTTGAGCGGCTAGCCTGGGCCTATTTAAAATTGAATAACTTCGAACTTGGGCCTAGTTAGTGGCCATTCTTATATGGGGCAAATTCAAGATGAGATTGCCAAAGGGAGCCGATAATGCAACCCTTTTGAACTATTTGCACACCCCAACCATTTGTGATTTTTTACCATTTTATGAAAAAATACATTGTTTTAAGAAAATTAGTTGCGCTATCCACTAGAAAACATCATTTTGAACAACTTTGTAGGAGAAAGTTTTTCCAAAATTTATCATTTAAGTAGACACATTTTTTACGAAATATTATGTAAAAATAATAAATGGTAAAAAATCTATGTATTTTAAAAACAATGTATTTTTCCAAAATCTATCATATGCTGCTAGTTTTCTTAAAAGCAATGTATTTTTTCATAAAACAGTAAAAAATCGCAAATGGTTGGAGTGGGCAAATAGTTCAAAGGGGTTGCATTATCCCCTCCCACTGCCAAATTTATAACTGGAATTTCTTACTTAAGCCCAGATCCAGTAGGGTTGGTTCCCTTTGAAGATTCCATTTCCCAAAAGACCACGTCGTCTGTCCATCATCCAGAAATAAATGGGCCACAATTATTCAGGCCAACATTGGTCTGGTCCGAAGTTCCATATGCCATAAATCAATTCGATCCAGTTGTCCATCCGCCCAAATTGCTAAGCCCATTTCATTCCTTGCAACCCTAAAGATGATCGCAGTCCCTTCTAAACATATAAATGGGCTACAACTTAACCAGTACACACCCACAAATTTTGATTTTTTACCGTTTTATGAAAAAATACATTGTTTTTAAGAAAACTAGCCGCGTTCTCCACTAGAAAACATCATTTTGAACAACTTTGTAGAAGAAAGTTTTTCCAAAATCTATCATTTAAGTAGACTTTTTTGACCATTTATTATTTTTACAAAATATTTCGTAAAAAATGCAAAAAAGTCTACTTAAATGATAGATTTTAGAAAAACTTTCTTCTACAAAGTTGTTCAAAATGATGTTTTCTAGTGGACGTAGTGGCTAGTTTTCTTAAAAACAATGTATTTTTTCATAAAACGGTAAAAAATTAAAATTGATGGGAATAGGCTAATAACTTGAGGGTGTGTCAACATCCGCTCCCTTTTGGAAGTGCTGTGGCGGTGTTGGACATGACATTTTTTCAATATATTTTCCATATCACACATCTCTCTGTCTTTTTTTCTCTCTATTCATTTTTTTTCATACCTAAATTTTCAGATTTTTTAAAAATAATTCAGAGAGAATACATTTAAAATATATATTTTAAATGAAAACGACACGTGTCTGACATAAAGTATATCACTTTACTAGCCTTAGTTCAACTTGCTTATCCCATCGTCCCCCCCACCCCCCCAATCCGATGAACCTAGGTTGAGTGAGGCCAATCCATCACCTGTCTGACATAAAAAATTTACAGACACGTGTCAAGATAGAGTTGGATAATTAATTAACAACCCAATGAAAACGACATGAAGCCAATCCTTTCCCTATTATATATATTCACAATCAAACATTGACATAAAGCAAAACTGGCCATTATCACCGATTACAACCCGGCCAGCTCACTTAAAATTCCGGTGCACGTCACTTTGCCGGAAAATGTGCCGTAGTCGACAGACCACGTGGTATGATTCGTTTCCGAACACGTGTCCTCTCGAAGCACCAAAAGGGCCATGATCGAAATGAAGGGTTGTCAATTGTTTGGACAATTAATTCACAATTATCCATCCATCCGTATTCCTTACTTGCCCAAACATGAAGAAAATGGTAATCATGGCCGTATAAGACAAATTATAAAAGAGTCAATTTCATATAACAATTTCCATGTAGACATGATTCCTCTCTTCACATTATGTAATTTTCTTGGGAAAAAGACAGCCTAGTTTCTTGCACAAGGACATGATTTTTGTTCTGGCCTCATAAATTAACCAAAACCCTAATTCTGTAGTTTTTTTCTAATTAACATCTATGATTTGGGTTCGAATTTACCTTATGTCTCAAAGAAATAAAGAAAGATAATGAGATAAAATGAAGGAAAATGAGAGAATTCAAATTAATTGTTTCTGAGAGTTAAGGACCTATTTGGCAGCAGCAAAAAATGAAAATTAATTTTATTTTTGATAACAATTATGACAACCGTTGAAAGCTACTCATTTTGGGGATTTATCAGTTCCGTATTTTTCAAAAGATAGAGGATTACCTTTAGTTATTTCTTAATATTAAAATAGCCCATTTTCAAGAAACGTACTGCCAAATTTTTCACATCATTTTTTACTTTTTGTCTATTTCCAAAAGACAAAAGCTGGTTTTTATAACCAAACAGACCCTAAGTTTTCTTGAAAGAATGCAAATTATTATGTGCTCCACTGGCCAACCAATATCTAATCCCACAAGAGGTGACGTGCAAACCTTGACTTGATCCCAAAGGCATCCCAAGCAAGTGTGTACTTGTACAAGACACTTCACCAACCATGATACGAACACGCCACTCTGGACACTGGAGGCAGCCACGTAAGACATCCGAATGCTTACGTGGCTAAACTATATAAAGTAGAAGCCAAAACGTACAATTAATTAATTATGCTTGTCGGAAACCCATAAGCATGATTGGCTGCAAGTGCAAGGTTTTCTTCCTTACACGAATTAAGTAACTGACACTAAGAATCTTATGTTTGTTTTGTCGTGATTAGGCGACCTCAAGCGGTCTAATCTTGTGCTGTCGTGATTAGGCTACCTCAATTGTTGTAATCTTGTGCTCGCCACAGCGCCCAACCTAACCCACCATCTTATCCTCATCCTCACTTTTTTTTTCAAAAGAACTTTCATTACATGATCTTGAAATCAAGACATTTCTCTCCAACTTGACACAACGCTCTCGGCAACAGTCTCTCGATCTCTATGGATTTTTCCACCATAACTTCAGTGTAATTTAATATCTTTTAAGATTACGTCTTGCATGGATCAACACAGGTTCAAGCAAGGTGCCTGTGTATCCTTAAACGATCATAACTTTCTACTGCGTCATCAAAATTATGTTAAAAAAATTCCAACCTAGAAAGGAAAACTTATTTCAAGTGCTAAGTTTTTATCGAGAAAAAGGTAAAAAACATCACAGCTTAGTGAAATTTTGCTATTTTTGGTCATTATTTAATTATCTTTGATTTGTATTTTTTTAGGGTTTTGCTTACATGTTACTTGAGAGTTATTGAAGTCGAATTCATATCAAAGTGGGATTTTCCATTTTGGGTAAATTTTTGAATTTCCTATTATTTTTAATTTAATTTCATTTTCTGAGTTAGGGTTCTGGTATTAAAAATAATATATATACTTGGCTTATAGCCTAGTTGAAAGCTTATTGTAATTAAATAATAATTGCTCACAAAAATATTACTGTCTAAAGAGTAAATTAAGAGTGCATGCATATTCAAAGTCTCAAAGAGTAGGTTGTTCTATTTTTCTCCCCATTTGTCTTTTCCATACAAGGACAAAATTTTAGAATTGACTACTCAGACCTCCTTAATTATATGCTTTCTTTTTCCATAAAATTGGACCGATGACATACATGACAGCAAGACTCGAATAAATCTACTCTATAAAAATCCAAACAATAAAGAAATAAGTGATTGATTAATTATGATCAACTTGACTTTAATCCCTTCATATTATGCAATAGAGGAATCTCCAAAAAAGCACAACCATATACGTGTCATGTGCTAATTGTGAGATTTAAGAAAATTAATTGAATAATCGAGTTCAAAATGTTTTCTAAGCACAAATCCACAAAATGAAAGAAAATATTTGAGTTTTTTTAAGTTTCCGGTCATTTTAGGCTTAATTTAAGGTCCACTTTTTATTGGGATTGGTATTTTAAAAAATCGACCGTTGGATTAGATAATCTTTTAATGTATGCCATGTTTGCCAAAAATCACTGTGATCCAACGGTCGGTTTTTAAGATACTGGTTGTTAAACAGTTGTTACAATATCCAATGGTAAATACTGTTAGAGTATTTCACGGACTGTATTTTGAAAACCGATTGTTGGATCACTGTAATTTTTTACAGTGAAGGTTATGTAAGAAGATTATGGTGAGTAGACCCAAAATCTCAAGTAATACGACAACAATTAGAAAATTGTATGATAATACTTTAGAAACAATAGCATGTAACGTTAAGTGTTCCTGGGGTCAAAGAGTAATAAGTTCACCTTACTAGAAATATATCACAGCATCATTTGTGGAATATAAGTGCATCCAGATAGTCATATCACCGTCTTAAATTATGTAGAAACACGTAAGAAAAGGAGAATGACTAGTTGAATTTATCATCACATTATGATTATATGGTGGTGCAGTGTCCAGAGTCATATGACCATATGTCATATAAGCAGCATAGTGGGCCAGTTATTTCACAAACAACACCCTTTTTTTTCTCCCTTTTCCACCGGGAAAAGAAGGATGATTGGTGTGCTTGTCATGGGAGACAAGCACAAATTTAAATACAATTTCTATCCTCTCCCTCTTTTCTTAGCCATCGGACATGGACAGTAGCACCCAAAAGATGGAATATAGCTTACGAAGAGAAAGAACAGAAAAAAGATAAGAGATGTCCACCACAAGGCATGGAAGGAAAGTTCGATACGTTACCTGATTCTATTGGTTCAACTAAACCATCAATTGAAAGCTCTAATACCTGAAAGTGACCAAAGGAGATATTTTTTACATGCCTAAGTATATATCCTACAGGCCATCCTCTTAAGCAGAATTCTTAAACACAATTCACCAAGGAAAAAGAAAAAATCTACCCCTCCGTAATTGCAAAAAGAATTTAATAATTATGAGGACTTCTTGTCACAGCTGAGAATCCAAATGATGGACAAAAGAGACTGCTCTCCACCACGACTACCACTACCACCACCACCACCACCACCACTAGCAGCAGCTGCCAGAATAGAGTCTTTCACCTTCCCTGAGATGCTCCCAACTCCAAGGAAGAAGAAGAACAAGAATAAGAGGAGGTTTAGTGATGAACAAGTTAAGTTGCTGGAGACTATGTTTGAATCAGAAACGAAGCTTGAACCAAAGAGAAAGGTGCAGCTGGCAAGAGAGCTTGGTCTGCAACCTCGCCAGGTTGCTATATGGTTTCAGAATAGAAGAGCTAGATGGAAGTCAAAGCAAATAGAGAAAGAGTATAGAATACTCGGTGCCAATTATGACAATCTAAAATCTCGGTTTGAGTCCTTGAAGAAAGAGAAACAGTCCATGCTCATGCAGGTATGGTTCTTCACTTCTTCTTCTTGGTTTGACAATATATTTTCAATAGTTAATTAAGAAAGAAAAGTACTTCTTCAAAAGGCCATATGTAAATATCTTGTTTGCTTTTCAACAGTTGCAGAAGCTAAGTGATCTGCTTGAAAAACCTCATGATAGGAGCAAGGATATGAACGGTTTGGCAGGAAATAGCACCGATGGCGGCTCAGACAATGGAGATACCAATTGTGATAAGGAAGTGAATCCAGATTGCTCACGGGAAGGATTAGACCATAGAGTCATCAAGGCTTTGGATGATGATGAGTGTAAAAACATTGGATGCACAGGGTTTGAAGAAGAAACAAAACTTCTGAACATGGGTGAACACGTAGAGGGTTCCTCAACATCACCTGAAAAATGGTGCAGAGTTGACGCTAGTGAACTTTTTGATCATTCATGCAGTGATTCACACTGGTGGGATTTCTGGACTTGACAAAATGCGCCCAGCCATATAAAATCCTGGAGGATGTGTCTAAAGACTATTCCTCATGCTAAAATGGCCTTCAAAGGGAGCAAAAGGGTCCTTGGGAATGAAAAGTGGACTACTCAAATGCAATCGGTAATGTTACCAACTACAAGAACCTGAGGTAGATTTAAAGTCTTGTACTAATTTGGCAGTGGATTAACAATGGAGGAAACAAAATCACGGGAGCAGAACAAACTAAGTCACAGTACGAGATCAGGAGAACTTGGGAGGAGCAGCCTAAGATTCCTCTGTGCTTTGGGTTTTGAGGGGCAAAAGGTGCAAATATGTGCGAGATCATGGATTTGTACCAATTATACACCTATCATTAATTATGTAGAGACTCTGAATGAATGTGTGAATTCATAAAAGCAGTCCATGTGATCACCATGTGTTTTGGAAACTTGATACAGAACTCTTTATCGATCAACTTTAAAATTCATTTGTTCTAGATTGTGGTCTAAAGTTGTGATATACATGGAAAATATGAGTAAGAGATATTTTAAAACAATCAGAGTGAAACCCACAAGCAAAAGTATTGGAGGCTTTTGTGGTCTAAAGTTGTGTCAATACATGAAATATATGTGGGTAAGAGACATTTTAAAACAACAAGGGCCCGTTTGGGTTAGTTTTTTTCTAGAATCATTTTTGGAGAACTATTTCCAAGGGCGGAGCCACATGATGGTGAAGGGGTGCCATGGCACCCATGGTTTTTTTTGGGGAAAAAATACTATACTTCGTGTCTTATATTAGTTTTCATATATATAACTGGAATGAATACTTTCTCATGGCACCCTCTAGAGTTTATTCATACCTAGAACTATATATGGGGTGCTGTAACATTTGATTTCTCTCAAACAGCCCAGCCACTTGAATCTCAAGTTTAAATTTTATAATATACATTTTTTTAATTTCATATTTCATTAGAATCCATGTATGATAAAACTGTGGTTAGTAATTTATTATATGTATTCTATGTGTCTTTTGAACACTTATTGTTTGATAATTTTTTTGAAAGGTGGGTAAAAAGATAAATAAAATAAAATAAAATAAAATTGGGCACCCCTTGAACCAAAATCCTGGCTCCTCCCCTGACTATTTCTTCACATATCTTTTTAGAATTACGTTCAAACATGTCTTCACATATCAAAATTTCCATACCGGAAGTGATTGTGGCAAAAGTTGGGGCCTCCTACATTTTGCCATAATCACTTCTAATATGAAAATTTTGCCAACCATCTTATCGCTCCTCAAGTTGGCTAAAAGTGATTATCACTCTATATCTTAGATCAAGAGAAATTTTGAGCTTCAAAAGTGATTTTAATAAAACTTAACCCAAGCGGGCAGTAGCGAAACCCACAAGCCAAGTGTTGGAGGCTTCATAAACTATTTACCACATCTTAAACAATTTAACAATTAGGGCAGGATTCAGTCCATCTGATGACCCCAGAACTCTAAACAGGTTAGCCTGAAAGTTAGACTCTATAGCTCCAAAATCCCAGATTACTTTCAGTACGGTGTGTAGAATTTAGAATAAGGAAGATGTTTGAAATTGTATTTTCATATATATTTTAATGTCTATCATGTACAGACTATTTAAAGGCAAATTGATGCATATCAGATCCCATGAATTGTGCTTATAGTTACAAATTCAAATTTTGAACTATAGATAAACTTTAGGCTCCATGATTTTAGGCTCCAGGATTGATGACTTCTCCTGATGATGTGCCTCATTATTCTCGACACGCCCCCGCAATCTCAAGGGAAGTTCGCAGACATTGAGATTGAACCGAATATGTGTAAACCGATTAGTAGCTAGAGGTTTGGTAAGTAAGTCAGCAATCTAATCTTTAGTGGACAAAAACTTGACCTGTAGCTTTCCAGTTTTGACAAGTTCTCGCATAAAGTGGAAGTCTATCTCAATGTGCTTCGTCCGAGCATGAAAGATAGGATTCACAGAAAGATATGTTGCACCGATATTGTCACACCAAATAATGGGTTGTTGTGTAGTTGGAAGACCTAGTTCAGTTGAAATTTTTTGTAACCACTGCAATTCGGCTGCAGCATTAGCAAGGGCTTTGTACTCAGCCTCTGTGCTGCTTCGAGCGACCGTGGCTTGCTGCTTACAACTCCATGAGATTAGACTTGATCCGAGATAAATACAGTAGGCACCAACTGACCGACGATCATCGGGATCTCCTGCCCAGTCACTGTCCGCAAATGCCTGAAAATTTAATGAGGAGGAATTTGGCAAGAATAGTCCAAAGGAAATTGTGTTTTTTAAGTAGCGCAAAATGCGCTTTACAGCTTGCCAATGAGAATCTTTGGGGTTATGCATAAATTTGCTGACATGATGGACTGCAAATGCTATATCCGGACGAGTGAAAGAGAGATAATGAAGACTTCCTACAATGCTTCTGAACAGATTTGGATCAGCACATTCAGGTATATCTTGCTTGGATATTTTAATGGATGTCGCCATTGGAGTTGTACATGGTTTGGCTTTGTCCATACCAGATCGTAGCAAGATATCAGTGACATAACGGCGCTACGAGAGGTAAAGACCATTAGCGCAATGTAAAGCTTCCACACTAAGAAAAAAATTCAATTGGCCGAGATCCTTGATGGCAAATTTTGCATGTAGATTTTTAATGACATCATTGATAGCTGCAGCGGAGGAGCCCGTGATGATGATATCATCAACATAAATTAATAAGAAAACAATTATAGGCTCCTTGCGGTAGATGAACAAAGATACATCTGATTTGCTACCAGTAAATCCATAAGTAATTAACTTATCTGTTCGTCAAGAAAACCAAGCACGAGGAGCTTGACGAAGACCATATAATGAGCAAGGAAGATGACAAACATGGTGTGGAAATTGAGGATGTTGATATCCAGGTGGCTGAAGCATAAAAACATCCTCCTGTAAACTTCCATGAAGAAACGCATTTTGCACATCAATTTGATACATTGGCCATCCATAAGAGATAACGATAGTGAGTACCATTCGAACTGTTGCTGGTTTAATAACTGGACTATAGGTTTCCATGAAATCAAGCCCTTGTTGCTGGTGGAAGCCCTTGGCTACCAGCCTTGTTTTGTAACGTTCAACAGTACCGTCAGCTCGTCTCTTGATACAGTAGACCCACTTACAACCAATGACATTGGTATTAGATTTTGGTGTAACTAGAGTCCAAGTACCATTTCTCAAAAGTGTATCAAATTCAGCATCCATAGCAGTCCGCCACTCACTATGTTTAGAGGCTTCAGTGTAGCATGTTGGTACATTTTGAAGAGCTTTAGATGCAGCAATGAGAGCACGTGGAAGAGGGTATCGAATTGAACCGTCAAGAAGCCTCTTTGGACGCTGAATATTATTTTTAGATTGGGTGACCATGCTGTGAGTGTTAGTTAAAACAGGGGGTTCATGTTGATCAGGTGGTTCAGATGAAATATCAATATTTGGATTAGAGTCAGCTGCCAAAGCTGGAAGTTCACTTCCTGTTCCTGCAGAAGTATGAGCTTGAGACAAAGAACTTTATGAGTTAGCATTAGTAACAAGATGAGATACTTGAACAGGTTCCTCATTTGGACAGATTTTCAAAATTTGCAGAGAAGTGGTAGGTGGCATATGTGTAGGCGGAGAAGGTAGTTGGGGTGACTGATATGGAAAACTATTTTCATCAAAAATAACATGCCGAGACACATAAATTTTTCCTGTTAAAGCATCTAAACACTTGTATCCATGATGGTTTAAACTGTAACCGAGAAATATGCACGTTTTCGATCTAAAATCCAATTTGTGCTTGTTGAAGGGACGTAAGTGAGGCCAGCAAGCACATTCAAATGTTTTAAGAAAATGATAATCTGGTTTCCGTTTATAGACTACCTCATAGGGGGATTTATTTTGTAAGATTGGTGTGGGAAGTCGATTGATTAAATATGCAGCAGTTGTAAAGGTGTCTTCCCAGAAAATAAGAGGGAGATTAGAGTGAGAAAGAAGAGATAAACCAATTTCAACGATTTGTCTATGCTGGCGTTCTACGGCACCCATTTGTTGGTGTGTATGAGGACATGCGATTCGATGTTGAATACCAATTTGATTAAAAAAATTTGAAATTCTTCGGTATTCACCACCCCAATCTGATTGAATGAACTTGATTTTAGTGTCAAAGTGTTGCTCGGCAAAGGCTTTGAATTTTAAAAAAATGTTTTCAACATCAGATTTTAATTTCATTGGAAAAACCCACAGAAATTTGGTGCAATCATCAAGAAAACTGACATAGTAACGAGCACCAGTAGTAGAAATAGTAGGAGCAGGTCCCCATACATCTGAATAGACCAAATCCAAAGGAAAATTAGATTTTAAATGACGAGTCTTAAACGGCAAATTACAGCTTTTTGCTAATTGACAATCAGAACACACAGAGTGTTTTTTATTTGCTTCAACAGGGATAGAATACTTAGAAACAGCTCGTAGAACTACAGGGATAGAGGCATGACCTAGCCGTTTGTGCCATAGACTGAGTGGTAGACGAACAGAAGAGAAGGCATGGTGTGGTTCAGGATTTGCGCAGGCAGAGAAGGAGTAGAGACCATTTTTAAGCGGGCCTTAGTGAAGGACGTTCCATGAGTAATCCTTTATAAGAAAAAAGTAATTGTGAAACTCAAAGTATACATTATTGTCTTTACAAAATTGATGCACAGACAGTTGGTTTTTTTGAATTTCAGGAACAAGAAGAATCCGTTGAAGGAAAAAAGATTTAGAACTAGTTGAGAGAGTAGAGGAACCAGTTTTAGTAATTCTCAAACCTGCACCGTTGCCAACTTGAATTTGTTCTGTGCCATCATAATCATCATTGCGCAGGGTCAGGTTGGTAATCTCATTGGTGAGATGATGTGTTGCTCCCGTATCTGGATGCCAATCATTATCCGCAAATTGATTGTTGGCTGCAACCATAGCCTGCATTTGTCTATTAGCAGGTTGATCAGTATAATTAATATCGAACTTGTGATAACACTTCTTGGCAGTGTGTCCTGGTTTGTCACAAACTTGACAATATGTGGGTTCCCGATTAAACTGTCCTCGGCCAGCATGATAAGAGGTGGAGTTACCAAAATTATATCCACCACGATAGTTACCACGCCCTCGCCCTCGAAAGCCTCCACGACCTCGAGGTGCAAAAGTATTTTGCTGGCGAGTAGACACATTAGCAGATCCATTGATAATAATAGAGGCTGAATTATTAGCGGCAATCCGAGACTCAGTTGTTCACAACAAGGAATAGAGCTCCTCCAGAGTGATAGAGTCCTTTCTGGCAGTAACAGTAGTGACCAGTGAGTCATAGTCGTGGCCAAGTCCAGCAAGAATATATGTGATCACATCATCACATAACAAGGTTTGGCCTGCAATTGCCAATTCATCAGTGAATTGGCAAACTTCCCATAAAAAAAACAGAGCATTGTAATCAAGATTTAGAATATTTAACTTCAAGTTTTAATCTAGTACTAGTGGGATTGAATTTGCAAGTAGCTCTTCTTCCGTAATTGCACAAGTTCAATTCCATTATGCAGCCATATATTGATTGTGGTGGGGGGCAGGAGCTGAGGTATGGCAGAAAGCTAACAATTCTAGCATAAGGGGAGAAATAACATTGCTCTGATCTAAATTTTTCAAATCTCCTCCATCTATATACAACTTAAGATGATATACATTAAACGCATTAATCCTCAAGCCAGCATGTATAACAGGTGCATGAAAATAAGAGACTTCGACATTTAAGCATAGAGATTGGTTCTTAGTATTCTAATTTTCCTTCTACATCTAAATGTGGATTTTCCCTCACACCCTTGAACTTGAGAGCATTTCTTTAAGATTCTTCCGGTGGATATTCTGTTCTCAGCTCTTCCTTTATATAAATATTAAGTATATTGTGAGGGTTTCGCTAAAAATGCTTAGTTTTGAATCAACTCTTTCCTGCTCCCCAATTATAGAGCATCAATCCTAAGCTAGATCAGTTAATTCCTGGTCATTATGTAAATCAAGTTCAAGGGTGTTATTTAGAATTTTCATTTTCTGCACATTTCAACTCAAAAAAGAGTAATTCAATACTGGTATAAAAGTTTTAATTCTGGGGTTGCCCAATCAAAAATAAATTTCGTTTCATTCTTTAACAGATTCTTATTAAACTTCTACGATTACATTTTTTTTAAACCAGAAATCAATGTAAATTAGAAACTTGATTACAGAGTACAGACTGCATCAATACTGTTAGTTGTGCTGAACTACCTCTGGACATTAAGCAAGTCCAAGAGCACATGGGCCAGTGGGTTGAACTTGAGAACCAAAAGGGCCAGGCCCAGGAGGGCACTCTGGAGTCAACATCTGAAGGGAAACAACAACTTACATCTGAGATCGATGAGAAGGACACTGGAGGCTTGAAGGAGGTCGAAGAAGGCAAGGGCAAGTCGCGTGAGACCAGGACGCTCGTGAGGCCTCGTTGGCTCGAGGAATTCGTGATGGCAGAGCAGCGTTGAGCGGAGTTTGTTATCCCCAAGTTTCTTAACCAATTTCTGTTACGTAATTTTGCTATTTCTGGTACTTTCCATTTACAGCCATTTTGAGGAAACTATAAAGGGCTGAGAATTGTAAATGACAAGTATGTTGAATGAAGAGAATTGTTTCTTGTGGAGTTTCGCACTGACTCGAAGAGTGCTTTCGTTATCGTTGTGGGTAACATTGGTGCTTTCATTGAGAGAAGATGAGGAACGAAGATATTGCAGAGCTTATAAAGGCTATGGAGTCGAGCTTCAAAAAACATGCCGAAGAGCAGCTCGTGAAGTTCTCAACGTTGTTGGAGCAACACATGACGAGCACGGATCAACGATTTTCCTAGCTGTCTCAGGAGTCGCGAGATCCAGCAATCACGGCAGAGTTTGCAACAGGGCTGACTTGTACGGAAGGGGAAAATAGCCAGGTTGGAGGAGTTCGACGCACCAACGGTGGAACTCAGATGGATATGAATGCTCTCCTCAAAACTCTGCGGGTGGATGTGCCGCGTTTTGATGGAACCAATGTGGATAACTGGATCTACAAGATCAACAAGTTCTTCAACTTGCATCAAATTGCTCCAGCCACACGACTGGCGGTGGTGGCATTTCACTTAGACGGGGAACCTTCTACGTGGTATCAAGGATGGAGAAGGGAGGATCTCTTACTAGCTGGGAGGTGTTTCTCCATGAGCTGAGAAAGAGGTTCGGGGCGTCAATCTATGACAATCCGCTGGGACGGATTGCCAAGCTCACCTAAACAGGGAAGGTCTCGCAGTATCGTGCCGAATTCGAGGGCCTCATGACCCGAATTACAGGTGTATCCGAACCTATGTTTCTCAACTTCTTTATTTGGGGCCTTAAAACTGAAATACGCAGAGAAATATTAATGGCTCGACCTTGTGACTTGTCTGAAGCTATGGCTAAGGCTCAGTTGTATGAGGACAGGAACGAGGATCTCTTGGACCGCCAAAAGAGGGACGGCTATTGAGCGTGGGAGGCTCCGGCTCGGGGAAGTGGAGTTGGGTTACTAACTGCGAGCAAACCAAACAATCAGGGAATCACAGGAGGGTCACGATCAATTGGGGACTCCAAAATCTCAATCAAGCGCATGACTCCAGCAGAAATTCAAGAAAAACGAGAAAAAGGACTCTGATTCAGTTGCGACGAAAAGTACCACACCAACCACAAATGCAAAAACCGAGTGTTACTGATGTTCGGAGAAGAGGAAGATGAATCTGCGCGGGAAGAAACAGACTTCGGACAGGAGACCACTACTGAAGAGGAGGAGCTGGAAGTAAGTTTAAATACTCTGTCTAATTCAGTTAACCCACGCATATTTCGAATTTTAGCAAAACATGGGTTGGAAACCTTGGAGGTATTGATTGATACTGGCAGCAATAACAACTTTATTCAAGAGGCATTGGTAGACAAATTGGGACTTAATTGGGAGGAAACCCGGAGGTTTAAAGTGCATATGGGTAATGGCCAATATCTGATCTGTTATAAGAAATGTGTTGGAGTAGAACTGATGTTGCAGGGAAACCGGTTTTCTGTGGATCTGTATGTGTTACCAATTTGGGGCTTGGATATTGTGTTAGGAATGCAGTGGTTAAGGACATTGGGACCCTGTATCCATGACCACAATGAATTGACTATGGAGTTCCAATGGGAGGGGAAGCAAGTGAAGCTGGCAGGCAACACTAAGCTCAATGCGAGACAAGTTACCTTCACTCAGTTCGGCGCATTGATCCTTGAGGGGGAAGTAAGTGGTGTTTACAGGTTGTCACCAGCTGTAGAACCACAGGTGGAAGGGGGAGACAAAGGAGTCACAGAAATAGAACAGATGGAGGAAACCTTGCCACAGGCGGGCAAAGGAATTTTGAAACAGTTTCAGAAGGTTTTTGCAGACCCTAAGAAGCTACCACCCATCCGCAACATTGACCACAGGGTCTTCTTACAGCTCGGCTCAGTCCCAGTCAACGTGCGTCCCTATAGCTACCCTTATTTTCAAAAAGACGTCATGGAAAAATTAGTGACGGAGATGCTAGATTATGGATTCATTCGGCCAAGCACTAGCCCGTACTCTTCTCCGGTATTGTTGGTTAAAAAAAAAGACGGTTCATGGAGGTTTTGCGTCGATTATCGGGCCTTGAATGGGATCACAATTCGAGATCGTTTCCCGATCCCAACTATTGATGAGTTGCTAGACGAACTTGGAGGGGTTGTGGTGTTCTCCAAATTGGATCTCCGGGCTGGGTATCACCAAATCCGAATGGATCGACGAGATGTGCACAAGACTGCCTTTAGAACCCATAATGGCCACTATGAATTCGTGGTAATGCCATTTGGATTGACCAATGCTCCGTCGACCTTTCAGGCAGCCATGAACCAGGTCTTTAAGCCTTTCTTACGGCGATTTGTCATCGTTTTCTTCGATGATATACTTGTTTACAGTAGAAGCATGGTGGATCACGCCAACCACTTGTTACTAGTGCTGCAGAGTTTGGCAGAGAACAATTTTGTCGCCAAAGGAAACAAATGCCAATTTTTTCAAAACTCCATTGAGTACTTGGGACATTTGGTTTCCCATGAGGGAGTTAGAGTAGATCCGGCCAAAATAGATGCCATGACCAGTTGGCCACAACCCAAAACCCTTAAGCAATTAAGGGGATTCTTAGGTCTCACGGGATATTATCGCCGATTTGTCGCTGGCTATGCCACGATCGCTGCCCCACTCACAGAGCTGCTCAAGCGGGACAGTTTCAAGTGGGCACCTGAGGCAACACAAGCGTTTGAGAAACTGAAGAAAATCATGACAGAAACTCCAGTCCTTCACTTGCCAGACTTTTCGAAAACATTTGTCGTGGAGACTGATGCATCCAACCTTGGAATTGGCGGTGTATTGATGCAAGAAGAACATCCAATCGCATACTTTAGCAAGAAATTGGGTCCACGCATGATTGGGGCCTCGGCATACTTAAGGGAATTATTGGCTGTAGTCGAATCCGTTGTCAAATGGCGGCAATACCTTCTCGGGAGGCCTTTCGTCGTCCGTACTGATCACAGAAGTTTAAAGGAAATACTCACTCAGGTTATCCAAACTCCTGAACAACAACAATACCTTCGGAAGCTTATGGGGTATCAATTTTCAATTGAATATAAGAGCGGTAGAGAGAACTCGGCTGCCGACGCACTATCGCCCCGACACGAAGGTCCTTCCCTCCAACTACGGGCAGCCATTTCAGCAGGCAGATATGAGATCTTGGATGAATTACGTAAGGAGAATGATGAATGCACAAATCTTGTGCACTTGCGCCAACAACTGATTGAAGAGAAACTGGAAGACTCGGGTTACTGTATTAGAGATGGGCTACTCTTGTACAAAAACAGAATTTTTATCAGTAAAAACTCGAGACTGAAGACGATGTTACTCCAGGAGTTTCACGAGACTCCCATTGGCGGACATGCTGGAGTAGAGCGGACCTTCTTGAGGCTCAGTGCGAATTTTTTCTGGGACGGAATGAGACGCGAGGTGAAAGAATTTGTGGCACAGTGCGTCACTTGTCAGACAATAAAATACTCAACGGCAGCCCCGAATGGCCTTCTTCAACCCCTTGAGATGCCAGAAAGAGTGTGGGAAGACTTGGCTTTAGACTTCATAGTGGGATTGCCCAATTCCCGCGGATATTCCACCATACTCGTGGTCATCGACCGCCTTACTAAATATGCCCATTTCGGCGCTCTACCCGCCCATTACACAGCCATAAAAGTGGCCGAGCTTTTCTCCAACATGGTCATACGCCTGCACGGTCTACCCCGCACTCTAGTTTCCGACCGCGACCCGATATTCACGAGCCACTTCTGGGAGAAACTGTTCGACTTCATGGGCACCAAGCTGAAGATGAGCTCTTCTTATCACCCGCAAACGGATGGCCAAAACCGAGGTTACCAACAGGTACTTGGAGCAGTACCTCAGGGCCTTTACAGCGGATAATCCTAAACAATGGAGCAAGTACCTTGGTTGGGCGGAGTACCACTACAATACCAGCCATCATTCCGCCATTGGAATGACTCCCTTCCAGGCTGTCTATGGCAGAACGCCGCCAACTATTCCGATGTATGTGAGAGGAGCCACATCTCTGCAGGCAGTGGAAGATGAGTTGTTGACTCGAGACTCTCTCTTGAAACAACTAAAGCAAAATTTGATGCAAGCTCAGAATCGCATGAGTCAGCAAGCTAACAAGAAACGCTGTGACATTCAGTTCAAAGTGGGGGATTTGGTCTTAGTTAAGCTTCAGCCATATCGAAAAACTACGGTTGCGTCCCGTCTCAACTCCAAGCTCTGTCGCCGCTACTTTGGTCCTTTTCCGATTGTGGCTCATGTTGGACCAGTGGCATATACCTTAGAGTTACCTCCTGGGAGCAGAATCCATCCAACATTTCACTTCTCATTGTTGAAGCCCTTCAACGGAGAAAAGCCTGTCACATGCTATCCTCTGCCCTATCTCAGTCATGCCAACAAGCCTCTGCTCACTCCGATGGCTATAATAGCTGCTCGAGTTATCCGGATCAACAACAAGTTACAGAAACAGGTCTTGGTACACTGGTCTCAAAGCGCACCCGAATACGCCACCTGGGAGGATTTACATGCTTTCAGCCAGCGGTACAATGTGCCGAACCTTGAGGACAAGGTTGTTTTTGAGGACGAGGGAAGTGTTAGTTGTGCTGAACTACCTCTGGACATTAAGCAAGTCCAAGAGCACATGGGCCAGTGGGTTGAACTTGAGAACCAAAAGGGCCAGGCCCAGGAGGGCACTCTGGAGTCAACATCTGAAGGGAAACAACAACTCACATCTGAGATCGATGAGAAGGCCACTGGAGGCTTGAAGGAGGTCGAAGAAGGCAAGGGCAAGTCGCGTGAGACTAGGATGCGCGTGAGGCCTCGTTGGCTCGAGGAATTCGTGATGGCAGAGCAGCGTTGAGCGGAGTTTGTTATCCCCAAGTTTCTTAACCAATTTCTGTTACGTAATTTTGCTATTTCTGGTACTTTCCATTTACAGCCATTTTGAGGAAACTATAAAGGGCTGAGAATTGTAAATGACAAGTATGTTGAATGAAGAGAATTGTTTCTTGTGGAGTTTCGCACTGACTCGAAGAGTGCTTTCGTTATCGTTGTGGGTAACAAATACCCAGATAGATAACCCACCAGACATTAATCAAAAGTTCATGGAGTTAGTATATACTAAGTGTATAAATTTCACAAAGCAAATCTTATCAAAGCAAGAGCAAAAATAAAAGAAAAGAAAAAACTCCATGAATCATACAACTTGAATGCAAGCTTCTTAAAAGGGTCCTATACAGAGGATAACAAGAAACAGATAGCTTTTTGCATTTATGGGTTTGAAAACAAACACCGTTTCTGGCTGAGAAATGACGAGACATTGTGAAGACTCGATTTGAAAGCCTCCAAGTTTGAATCTGCAAGTTGGTATTCTGGGACAGTCCTTGCATCGTATCCTACAGAGAAAGTGAGGACATTAGAGCATAATTAATATCTGACTAAAAAATTGGCCATTATGAAATTGAAATGGGTCCCTTAAAATCTTCACTCTTCAGAACGTAGGGAACAACGAGGGGACTGGGGACGGAATCATACACTATTGCCATTGTGCGCCAAGCCAACAACATAGTGGGGTCTATGGGGCCATGGGGGATGTGTGAAGTGTGAACTGCGAAGGCGTTGGAATTAGAAGATAGTTTTAATATTTAATTCCAGCAACAATGTAAATCAATCAAGACAGTTTGGCCGAGTGGTCTAAGGCGCCAGATTTAGGCTCTGGTCCGAAAGGGCGTGGGTTCAAATCCCACAGCTGTCATTGTTAAAATTTAACTTTTGAAAAAAATTTCTATGTGTTTTATTGACAAATAAACATTAACCTCTGTGTTATAGAATTATTTTGTGCCCTTTGTTAATAAAATAATGGAAATACCCTCATTTAACAAAATGTGGCATTGTTTTTGTGCTATCATGATTTTTGGTAATAAAACCGTTTAGTTTTTAAAATGAAATCTTCAAGTAATGAGGTACTGTGCCCGTGGAAGCGTTCGGCAAGTTAACAAGGAAAGTAGGCTCAATGGGTATTGTTAAAATTAATGGTAAGGGAATGATATGTCTCTTGTATTAATTTATTGATTTTTTACTTGGTTTTCATGTTTAGGTTGCTTTGATATGCACATTCCAACTTACCTTTATTTGAAGGATAGGGCCCCCCCCCCCCCCCTATAACATGTTTTAAGGTTTTTTTACTTTTATTTATTTTTATTTTTATGGATAATTATGGATTTGAATTTCCCTTATAGATATATATCTTTTAAAAGTATCGAGTGTTTTTTTTTTTTTTTTGTAAAATCATCTAGTTTTTTTATAAACCTATCCTAATTAATCCAACCCTCGACATTAACAAATGGGTGAGATAAATTATAATAATTTTCTATAATAAAATAGATTAAAGACAAAAGATTCAATGGGTAAGATTAGTTAGGTTTTTGTTATTTTTATGCCAAATGGGAACCCTACCAACCCCTCAGCATTAACAAATGAGTATTGAAATGGGCGGAGCCATATAGAAGTCAAGGGGACTATATGGGAAAAATGATTAAAAAAAAAAAATGAAGAAGTTTTCATTTAATTTACCATTTAGGTGGTATATTAATATCAAAACTGTCTTCCTAACTTTTAAGTTTGTCCGTCTATGTTGTCTTCCCTCCCTCTATATTATATTTAATTTAATGACACGGATAATGAAACTATCATGTAATGCTTTTAAAATATAAAGAACCGTAGAAGTATTGAAATGAAATATTATATATTAATATTTAAGTTTTGATATTTTTTCATAATTCAAAATTGACTTTTGATATGCTAAATGTTGATAATTTTTTTTTTTTTGAATTTTTATAAAAAAAAATATAGTCAATTAATCTATTTTGTTTTATAAAATTATAATAAAGCACCAACAATTAAGTGTCAAACTAAAAGTCATCCGACCAAGGTTACATTCCCAACTGCACTAGGTATTGATACATTTATGTGCACTTGAACATGAAATCCCTCACTAAAAAAATCAAAGTGCATGTCACCAAGCAAATAGTCCATTAACAATAAATTAGGATAGATTAAATTAAAAATAGAGGGTTTAATTAAGGTTTTAAATCTCAATCCATTTAATAATTAATTGATGGGTTAGGGTTTTGAACCCGAGGCTATCTATGTTAACTTCAATCTCTCTCTCTCTCTCTCTCTCTCTATATATATATATATATATATATAAGGTCACGTTCTCTTTACCATTTTTTTTTACCATTATTCATACCATCCGTTTCAAAACACCAATGTTAGTTTAATATTTTGATAAACCAACCGTTGGATTAGATACTTTATTTTTTTAAGTATATTATGTATGCCAAAAATTATAGTGATCCAACGGTTGATTTTTAAACTATGTCACTGTAAAAAATTATTATAATTAGAAACACTACAGTTTTTTACAGTGAGATTTTTTAAAATTTGATCGTTGGATCAATGTGATTTTTGGCATGTATGATTCGTATAAGAATAATATTTAATCCAACGGATAATTTTGAAAAATAGTTAACCGATATCGGTGATTTGAAAATAAATAATAGAAATAATAATAAAAAGAATGGTAAAAAAACCTGTCCGATATATATTTGACCCAAATTGAGCCCAACCAAACAGTAGTCTCCGCCAAGGGTCACCGTTTTATACTTTTATTTGAAAGGCTCGGGCCTCCTCATCCCGCCAACCTTACGGCTCCTCCCAACGGTTTCCTTAGGTGTCATTCACGTGGCTCGCACGTGAGTAGAGGCGGTTAGAGGAGCGGGAAGTATATGAAAATAATTATAAGCTATTAGAAGCATTCAATCTCGCGCGCTCTCTGTCCCCCTCAAATCTGCAATTTCAATTGGCGTTGAATTCGGTTAGTTTTCTCTTCCTTCCTCCTCTGTATCTTCTTGAATTTTTAAGTCCATTAAGATTTTTCTCTCTCTATCTCTCTTTTTCCGATTCGTAAATCATATTCTTCGCGTTATATATATATATATGTACGTCTATGTTGTTCAATTTTGAATTCTAGGTTTCTATCAGTTGCGATTTTCATCAATCCCTTTATTCTATGCTTTTGATTCTCTCTCTCTCTCTCTCTCTCTTTCTATATATATATATATATATCCTCTTCGTGAAGGCACGATTTTAGGTTTCAGTTTTGGATTCAAGGTTTTCTATCAGTTTCTTATTGAATCCCTCTAGTACAAGCTTTTGACTATATATAACATCCGTTGGCAAAGCACAATTTCGGCTTCAATTTGAATTCTAGGGTTTCTATGGATTGTATTTTTCGTTCATCCTTGTGTTATACGCTGGTGATTGAAAAATAGGGTTTCTTTGATTTTTGCAGGAATTCCCAATAGATTTTTTAGACTGGCCGTTGAAATTGGGAAGCACAGGACATATTCTTCAACAATTTGCGGTACGATATCCCTTTAGACTTAACTCTGATCCCAAATGTTGTGTACTTTTTTTTTTTTTATCACTGAGTCCCAGAATTTTGAAGTTTCATGAGAATTTTGTAAATCCTTTATTAGTCTTCTTATAAATGACATGAGTTTTATTTATTTCGAATGAAATTATTAATTTTTTTAGAATTTGTTCAAACTCACAAGTTGTGCATAATTTGTTTGATATAATATCCAACTTAAGCTTAAAATAATGAACTCCAATCAACCTTCACAATGGCAAGAACACTTGCACCGGCACTTACAAGAACATTAGTCAAAGACACAGTTCCCAGTCCAACTTCTAATACCACATCCCCATCCCCAACATCAGCCACACCAAAATGGTGTTCATTAATAGAAGAATTTGACATGCAATGCTGCTCAATAATCCGAATTTCAACATTCTTTCTTTCTTTTGATGGTTTCTTGAATTTCCGTTTTCATGGTTTTTCCCCCCAAATTCTGATATGGGTGTTTAGATTCCTGGATTTTCTTGGTCGTGGCATGGAGATTCTTTTGCAATTCATAAATGGGTATTTAGAATGTTGGTTTTCTAGGGAAGCATGAAATGAAGTAGAAAATTGCTTTGTCATTTTTGGCATTAATTTTTCATTGTGTTTCCAATAACTTGCAATTTGTGTTTTTATTTTTATTTCGAATATTATTATTTATTTTCTGTCATGATTTCAAAGCATATATCAGGACTTGTGATTTCTGTATTATTTTAGATTTTTTTTTTCAATTTTTCTTAATAAATTTATATTTTCTGCATTTTGATAATCAGTTTTCTGCCTCTCAATTTCTGTTTGGTAGCATTTCTTTTAGTTTGTTGCCATCTGATTTTCATTTCTATCTGTGTGTAAGCCTATGGCCATTGTTCTGGAGATAAGACTGCTTTCTTTGGATTTCTCGCACTATTGATTTCATTTATTAATTCCTTTTCTACTCATATTGGAATAAAAAGAATTTCTGGATTCCATTTAATTTTGAGGTCCATTTTGAGGTTGGTTTTGGATTGATTTTATACTAATAAATTGATATGAGGCTGGCTAACCTGATTATACTCGGGTTAGGATTTCATTGGGCAGTTTTGGGCCTGACAAGTCACAACTAATTTATTACATTCATTTTTTCACTATTTTGAAGTTTTGAGACTGGTTCACCCTATATATAATAACTAAAACTCAAACCTATTTGTCTTTCTTAATTATGATCAGCATGTAGGTCATAAGCCAGCTTATGCCTTTTTTTTTTTTTTGCCAATCTTGAGTTTCCATGAGGAAACCAAGAAATATTCGGTTCTTTCCCTATGTTTTTAATATTATGGATATAAAGATATGTCCTATTGGGCCATGGAGAGAGATGTTTGATTTCAAAGCATATATCAGAACTTGAATACCCAATGTGGTGAAATGGGTGTCCATGATTGTTGGTGTTATGTCTCAAAAAAAGAACCCAAAACTTATGTACCTGTCTGTTTCCATATTGATACATGTCCAACAGGCATACATGACAGTGAATATATATCTAAGTAACCAATTTAGTAGACTCTGTGAAGGTAATCAATTTAGTTGCACTTAATTGCTACTCTAATTTAAACATTTCATACAAGTTGGTTTACAGAAACTAGTAATTTGTTCCAATTTTATGCAAGAATAAAAAGAAAATATTGTTTTAGTACTGAAATTGTGTACAGTTGCTAGTTGTTACTATGCAATCAAAATCTATCATAATGCTTAATAATTGTACGAGAGTATCATATATGCTTTGGATGCATTAAAATCCTTACTTGAGCTCAAGTTCACAGAATTGTGTAATAGTCTCAAGCTGACCTTTGATTCTTCCTTTGGATTTGTCTTATAACAAACAAACTAAATTATTAAGTAGGCTTCAAATGGTCTCCAAACCATATTCAACCTGCCTTTTGGAAGATAATAGCTTCCTTATCTACTTTTCTATAACTGAATACAGAAATCTTGTTTTTCGTGTTCAAATATTTAAGTAGGTGTTAATTTTTCTTTAGCACAATCTTCTTCACTTTTCTTTTCTTTCCCCTGTTATTTGTTTTGAAAGAAAATCAAGCATATGGGCATTGTTAGTTGACCAATATTCCCTTTGGGTGATATATTTGGCGAACAGGTAACCAGGGCGTGTACTACAACTGTCAATCATGACGAAGAAACTGCATCACCAACTCTTTGGGACTCGTTGCCATCTACCATTATTGCTGGACAGGTCAAATCCTTATCTTTCCATTTACCCTTGAACTATAAAATGCTAAATTTTGGAGGCTTCTTTCTAATAGATTTGCTGCTTTAGAAAAACTAAGAAACAAAAATAAAAGAAAGAATGTAAAATTATTATTTTCATCAAGAGATGAAGTGAAGTTAGGATTTTGAATCTTTGAATTTCCTTATGTTCTAGGACTTTGGAAAACATAAATATCGATTCAATTTATTGTAATACAAATATTTGGTTTAGATGAGGGAATTGATTATAAATTGTCCATAAGTTTTTACCATGCTGCCTCAATATTTTGTTTGGCAGGACTCTAAACTACCACGTTGTCTCGGTGTATAGTTTGGTTGGACTCTAAATTGCCACGTTGCCTTCATATAGAGTGTGGTAGGACTTTGAACTACCACAGTACCTCGATATAGAGTTTGATAAGACTACAAACTACCACGATGCCTCGATATTTGGTCTGTTAGGATCATAAACTACCATGTTGCTTGATATATACTTTGCTAAGACTCTAAACTTCCACATTGCCTAGATATATAGTATGGTAAGACTATAAACTACCACGATACCTCGATATTTGGTATGGAAGGACTCTGAACCACCACGTTGCCTCGGTGTATAGTCCGGTAAGACTCTAATTACCATGTTGGCTTGTTATATAGTCTGGTTGGACTCTACACTCACATGTTGCCGCAGTATATTGTGCGGTAGGACTTTAAACCACCATGTTGCCTCAATATTTGGTTCGGTAGGACTTTAAACCATCATGTTGCCTCAACATACAGTCTGGTAGGACTCTAAAGTACCATGTTGCTAAACTGCCACGTTGCCTCGATATATAGTTTGGTAAGATTATAAACTACAACGATGCCTCGATATTTGGTCTGGTAAAACTCTAAACCACCAATTTGCCTCGGTGTATAGTCTTGTAGGACTCTAAACTGCTACGTTGCCTCGATATATAGTCCGATGATAGGACTCTAAACTACCATGTTGCCTCGATATAGTCTGGTAGTACTATAAACTACTATGTTGCCTCGATATAGTTTGGTAGTACTATAAACTACCATGATGCCTCGATATTTGGTCTGGTAGTACTATAAACTACCACGATGCCTCGGTGTAGAGTCTAGTAAATCACCACGTTGCCTCGATATATAGTCTGGTAGGACTATAAACTACACGATGCCTCGATATTTGATCTAGTAGGACTCTAAACTACCACGTTGCCTCGGTGCATAGTATGGTAGGACTTTAAACAATCACATTGCCTCGATATAAAGTTTGGTAAGACTATAAACTACCACGATGCGTCGATATTTGGTTTAGTAGGACTTTAAACTACCATGTTGCCTCGGTGTATAGTTTGGTAAGACTCTAAACTGCCATGTTGCCTTGATATATAGTATGGTAGGACTCTGAACTACCATGATGCCTCTGATATTTGGTCTGGTAGGACTCTAAACTTGCACGTTGCCTCCGTGTATAGGATTCTAAACTGCCACGCATTGCCTCGACAAATAGTCTTTTAGGACTCTAAACTGCCACATTGTCTCGGTATATAGTTTTGTACGACTCTAAACTACCATGTTGCCTTCATATATAGTTTAGTTGGACTATAACTACCATGTTGCCTTGATATATAGTTTAGTTGGACTATAACTACCACGATGCCTTGATATTTGGTTTGTCAGGACTCTAACCTACCACGTTGCCTCAGTATATAGTTTAGTAGGACTCTAAACTACCACGTTGCCTCATTTATAGTCTGGTTGGACTATAAACTACCACGTTGCCTCATTATATAGTCTGATAGGACTCTAAACCTGCCACGTTGCCTCGGTGCATAGTGTGGTAGAACTCTAAATTGCCACATTACCTTGGTGCATAGTTTGGTATGACTCTAAACTCCTACGTTGCCTCGATATATAGTCTAGTAGGACTATAAACTACCACGATGCCTCAATATTTGGTTTTGTTGAACTCTAAATACCACTTTTCTTCAGCGTATAGTCTTGTAGGACTCTAAACTACTATGTTCCCTTGATTTATAGTCTGGTAGGATTATATACTACCACGATGCCACGATATTTGGTATGGTAGGACTCTAAACTACCTCGTTGCCTCGGTGTATAGTCTAGTAGGACTCTAAACTTCCATGTTGCCTCAATATAAAGTCTGGTATGACTATAAACTACCACGATGCCTCGATATTTGGTCTAATAGGACTCTAAACTATCTCGTTGCCTCTGTGCATAGTCTAGTAGGACTCTATACTGCCACTTTGCCTCGGTATGTAGTCTGGTAGAACTCTAAACTAACATATTGCGTCTGTATATAGTTTTGTAGGACACTAAACTACGACATTGTCTCGATATTTAGTCTGGTAAGACAATAAACTACAACAATGCATCGATATTTGGACTGGTACGACTCTAACCTATCACTTTTCCTCGAAATTTGGCTTGGTAGGACTCTAAACTACCACGTTGCTTCCGTGTATAGTCTAGTAGGACTCTAAACAGCCAAGTTGCCTTGATATATAGTTTGGTAGGAAGTAAAGTCCCATGTTGCCTCAGTGTATAGTTTGGTAAGACTCTAAATTGCCATGTTGCCTCAATATATAGTTTGGTAGGACTATAAACTACCAAGATACCTTGGTATTTTGTCTAGTAGGACTCTAAAGTACCATGTTGCCTCAGTGTATTGTCTGGTAAGACCATAAACTACCATGATGCCTCGATATTTTCTCTCATAGCATTCTAAACTGCCACGTTGCGACAATGTATAGTTTAATGGGACTCTAAACTGCCCTATTTCCTCGGTATAACATGACTCTAAGCTACCATGCTGCCTCAGTGTAGAGTCTAGTACGACTCAAAACTGCCACATTGCCTCAGTATAGAGTCTGGTATGACTATAAACCACCACGTTTGCCTAGATATTTTGTTTGGTAGGACTCAACTACCACGCTACCTTGGTGTATAGCGAGGTAGGACTTCAAACTACCACGTTGCCTCGGTGCATAGTCTGGTAGGACTCTAAACTGCCACGTTGCCTCGATATATACTCTGGTCGGACTCTAAACTACCATGTTGCCTCGATATATACTCTAAACAACTACGTTGCCTCGTTATATTGTTTGGTAAGACTAAAACCAAAACGATTCCTCGATATTTGGTGTGGTAGGACTCTAAACCACCATGTTGCCTAGGTGTATAGTCTAGTAGGACTCCAAACTGCCACGTTACCTCGATATATTGTTTGGTGGGACTATAAACTACCACGATGCCTCGATGTCTAGTTTGGTAGGATTCTAAACTGCCACGTTGGCTCAGTATATGGTCGAATCTAGACTCCCGCATTGCTTGAATATATAGTTCGGTAGGACTTTAAACCACCACGGTTCCTTGATATTTTATCTCGTAGGACTATAAACTATCACGATGCCTCGATATATAGTTGGGTATGACTATAAACAACCATGATGCCTCTATATTTTGTCTGGTAGGACTCTTAAACCATAACGTTGCCTTGGTGTATAGTTTGGTAGTACTCTAAAATGCCATGTTGCCTCGATATATAGTTTGGTAGGACTCTAAACTATCACGTTGCCTCGGCATATAGTTTGGTAGGACTATAAACTACAACGATGCCTCAATATTTGGTCTAGTCGGACTCTAAGCTACATCGTTGCCTTGGTATATAGTTTTGTGGGACCCTAAACTACCATGTTGCCTCGGTATATAGTTTGGTAGGACATAAAACTACCATGTTGTCTCGATATATGGTCTGAAGGACGTAAAACTACAATGATGCCTCGGTGTATTATCTGGTAGGATGTTAAACTATCACGTTGCCTGGATATATGGTATGGAAGGACATTAAATTACCATATTGCCTCGATATTTTAGTAGGACGTTAAATTGTGACGTTGTCTCAATATATGGTTTGGAAGGAAGGACATTAAAATGCCACATTGCCTCGATATTTTATCTACTGGGACATAAAACTATTACATTGGCTCGATATTTTGACCGGTAAGAAGTAAAACTACCAAATTATATTGATATATGCTATCGCAAGAAGTATAAAAAATGATATATACACACATCTTTTTAGAAAAAAAGACTGAATATGTCTTGACACGCCGCAATAGATTCAGCCCGATCAGGTTCTCCTTTGAACTCAAACCAACATTGATTATGCATAGAAAGTTATTAATGCCAAAGGAATAGTTGGAAACTCTAACAACATAAATTCAATTGTCATCTTAAATTCCACTCATTACTGATAATTTGTTACAGTACTTGTCCTCTTCATTTCCATATCTGAGGGTATTCACTGCCTTTCTCCGATTTGAATCCTAAAACTTGTACACAAGGCCATAGAAGAAACTCTAAGACAAACAGGTCATACTCTTCAGTTTCATCCACAAGTTGTATTGGGGGGATTTCAAAATCAGCCAGCAGCCTAGCACTGATGCAGACATGTATGATAGAACCATGCTCTAACAGATAAACACTTCATCTTTGTTTTTTTTATTTATGAAAAAAATCATACATTTATGATACACAATACAATATGATACAAGATATGAAGATATGACCATCTTAGTTCCATTACAAAAAAAGAGCATAGAGGCCAATCATTACTCCTTTTAAGATTTCCCTCCATGATGAACTAACAATTAAGGTTCTTACTTTATGACCAGATGATAGTGTCTGTGTTTGTTCAGTGAGACTGTATCATAATTTCTTAATAAAAATTGAAATTAAAAAGAGCAAATGGTAATATTTTTGACAAGCTAGGATTAACAATAAGTGCATTTGTATCAATTCGTTAGGCAATTAACAGTATTTTGTATTTGTAACATCAAAAAGAAGCCTAAAAAATTTTTAGGGAACCAAATGAAATTTAGAATTTCTCTTAGATAGTCCTAAAAATTTAAAAATAACCAAGCAGAAGAATTAGTAACATAATTAAAGATGATAATTGACAAATAATTCAGCAACAGAGAAAATTATTTAACTATTGTTCTTATTTTTTCTTGTTCACGCATCTCGTGTGTTATTAATTAATAGTATATATTATTTTTGATGTGTTTGTTTTTCTCTTAAAAAATTTTCCTTTATAGAAACCATTCTAAGAGGATATATTTGTTATTCCGATACTACAAAGATGCCTTACTTTCATAATATCATATTTTAATTCTCTATCTAATTTTATAACTAGTATCATTTTAAATTAAATTAAATTCTTCTATCTTTTGGCTACACAACTTAATTAATTTTTTAAAAAAAGTATTGTAAGTTATTTTTAATTTTTAGAAGACTAATGCTCTTAAAATAAAAGCATAGAGTTTGAATAAATTAAAAAACTAATTTTTAGAAGACTGAAGGGGATTTTTTTTTTTTTAATAAATAAAAAAACTAATTATTTAATTCTTTTAGTTGTTCCCAACGGTAAGCGCGGCAATTTAAAAAAGATCGCGGCATTTTTCTGGTTTCCTAACGATCTCATCGTCTCTCTCTCTCTGCTTCCCGTCTCTCCTCTTCACCCTAATCTCATTCGCCCATTTCACCCCCTTTGCTTCTCACTCCCATCTCTCTTCTCTTCACCCTCGAAAAACCCTAACCTCTCATTTACCCTCTCTGCCTCACTCTTGTCTCTCTTCTCTTCACTCACGAGATGGCACAAGAAATCAAGAACGGTGGGCGGTGGTAAGAGCACGAAGAAACCCTAACCCTAACAATGGAGCTTCACGCCTTTTCGCCTTCACTTAATTTCACGCCTTCACTTGATCTCAGGTAAGCTTCATGCCTGCAAGGTTTGAGTTAGTTAGGGTTTTATTCTATCATTCTGTGTTGAATTCACGCCTCCACTCCTCTCCTTCATGCTAGCTTCCGTTTTGTGGTGTTTTGGAAGGGATTGTACAGGGTGTTTTCACGCCTTCAAATCCTACTGATTTAGGGAAGTTTTTGAAATTGTATAAAATTATCATTCTTTGATTCTCTTTCACATGAAGGATTTTTGCTTGTTTTGTATGTTTTGTGCTCCAAGTTTATGCAATTTTCTGCTGTAGAAGAGTTTGGCCCTAATTATTAAATGCCTTTTTAATCTCCTAATTGAACTCTATATTACTAAATTGAAATGATACCCATACTTAGTTCTTTTAATTTGTAATCATGTGCTTTACTTGGGGGTGTCTTTGACTATCCCACGGAAATTAAATGGCTCTGTTGTGTTATATTCGTCATTTGAGGGTATAATTGCTAATCTGGAACAGGTCATTAAAGAAAATTGGAGACATCACCACAGCCGATGGTAGGGAATCAGTTTAAGGATTTCATGAAATGCCCTTGTTCCAAATTATTTTGCTATAATTTGTTTCGATAAATGCCAATTTATATAATGGCCTTATTTATCATGATAGATTTGTACATATAATTATATGCAAATAGCAATGGTGCAATTCAATATCTAAGGGATGTCCAAACGTGCCCTTACTTTAAGTTATGCATTTGTTTTTGTGAAATTTTAGTCATTTAGGAAAGTGCACATTATCCAACTTTCAGTTTTCTGACAGCATATGTATAAGCAAGCCTTGCAGCACTACAAGATTATACTCCAAACAAAACACAACAACTTCTAGAAGTTCATTGCCCACTTCAAACAGGTCATCTTCTCCAAATTCTTTTAAAATTTCAGCAATTAATGAGAATGAGGTAGATAGATTTCACTCTACATGATTTTTCGTCTCTCAAGGCGTCTATGGATTTTGTATGGATATTGTTAACTAATTCTTTCAGTGCTTTACTTTTTTTTGTCTTCATGACAGGTAAAGTTCAAAATTGCATCTTGTCACTGTGCACAAAGTGAGAATAGAGCTTCCCTTGTTGAGGTTCCATCTCAATACTTTCTGTCTACAATTATTATTGTTTGATTCATTTTGTACGCTTAAGATTGTTTTGGATGGGGATGCTATGACATTCTCAAATGGAATTCCTTGATTTACAGTACTTTTCATCTCAATGATCTATCTCTAGCTGTAAGGCAGTTTTCTTGTGACATTTATTCCAATACATAAAATGCATGTTCCATAAGATTCACATCACTTTTTCTTATGGACATGCTCTCTCTCTCTCTCTCTCTACACTGAAGTAATGTTGCTAATTTTATTGAAAACAGAGAAGGAAACCAAAGGAATATGCCAATTAGGGAATGCATGATTGACAAGAAAGACCCCAAAGTACTCTCTCTCTCTCTCTCTCTCTCTCTCTCTCTCTCTCTCTCTCTCTTATTTAATTTTGTCAGTTATATAAAATGAAAATGATGAATAGGATCCAAAAACAGGTTAATTTAAGGAATCCATAACAGATGGGAAAGAGGAGTACTGTCTCTACTTTGAAGTTAATATATATATATTTCATTCTCATTGAAGTTTACGTGGGCCTGGTATCTTTATGTGACAAAGTTCCCCTATTTGTTCTAAGATGAAGGTTGATATGCATTAATTTGGGTCTGTTACATAGCATTTTACAATTATACATACAGATAATTTCTTCTCAATTAGTTTTTATTGGTTTTATTCATTTTAAGTTTCTTTTGTTTGAGGTATGTGCTTTTATTGCTTTATTTTACAGATGGAGGGAATTCCAAGCAAAGCTAGAAACTTGCAAATGAATCTATTAATGGGAAAGCTTTATCAAAATTCTAGACACAATCGTGCTGATATTGATTGTTACAAAAGTGTTTGAGGTTTGTCAAGTTGGATTGCTTTATGCCAGTTTCTATTCATTTGTAACATTCATAAATCATGGATATTTTAGTTTTACTTCTTTTATTCCACTTGACTTGTGATTCTATTATTTCATACTTCTACTGGCCCCAGAATGTAAAACTTTCAGGTGTGCTCGCTACAATTTTCTCTCGTTGGGTCTGAATTCATACAGTCATGTGTTTTGCATAGTTTGATGCTTGTTCTTGTTTTGACATCTCTTTGTTTTATTGCTTGATTGCCATTACCGGATGATTTATTCATTCCACACCCACTAATCCTTCTGCATTTATGTTTGCATGCCATTATTAACCTATGTGTGAACTCATTGTTTATTAGTAATATCATTGTTGTTGTAATAACAACTTATATATATGCATATAGATTTTAGCTCTCTAGTAGCACATTTGTTCTTCTTTTGGCATCCTTTCGACAGGCATTGACCTTATGCTTTTGAGGCTCTTACTGCTTTGGTCGACTTAGGAGCCACTGCTAAGGATATCATTTCATCGTTTCCTTAGGTTTATTGGTGAAAAACTATTTTCATGTTGATGATCAACTCATGATTATGGCTTAAGAGTCTTGAATATCCAAGAGGTGCCTCGATATGTAGTTAGTAGGATGTTAAAACTACCATGATTGCATATCTTAAATTACTTCAACTCTACCATCTAAGCTTACTGCTCAACCAAACCCTGTATTCTGTCCATCCACCTTAATAAGATAAGGTCTCAAAACATGAAATTTTGGTGAGATTGATGACGACTTCCTTCCTTGTGGGAGTAGATATGCGGATGAAGAGCTCATTTCAAGGTGGACTTGAAATGGACGATTTCTACTTTTGTACATAGAGGAATGATCGGCAAAGCACTTGAACCCGCCTTTAAATACATTCAAAAGCTAGAAATCATTCAAATACATAGAGGAATGATTTGAAAAGCACTCGAACTGTAGGTTTTGGTTGAAATCATTCGAAAGATCCATCATAGCTTGAATATAGGATATGCTTTAGAGGAAGTAGGCGAGAGCTAGCTTAGGTTTAATAGTCTATCCTATGCTTTTTGAAACAAATGTCCCTACCTATGTACCAAGAATTCCCAAACTATACTGTTCTACCCTGTTGACTAGAAATGCAGTCTGGTTGGGCCTTAACTTTAACATTTGCTCAATATGAAGTTTGGTATAATGCAATACTGCCACGTCGGCTCGGTATTTAATTTGCTAAGATCCTAAACTATCATGTTCACTTGGTATATGATAAGGCAGGAATAAAAACTACAATGTTGCCTTGATATATAGTCTGGTAGGGCTATAAAATACCACGTTGCCTCAATGAATGGTCTGGTAGAACTCTAAACTACCACGTTGCCTTGATATATGGTCTGAAAGGACTCTAAAGTATCACGTTGCCTCGATATATAGTATGGTAGGACTCTAGACTACCACACTACTTTGGAATATGTTCTTGTATGAATACAAATTACCACCACGTTGCCTCGATATATGGTCAGGTAAGTCTATAAATTGCCTCGTAGCATCGGAATATAGGACTAAAAACTACCACATTGCCCCAATATATAATATAGTAGGACTATAAACTATCATGTTGCATCGGTATATGGTAAGGTTGCCTTGATATACGGTCTGGTAGGATTGTAAACTACCATGTTGCCTCGGAATATAGTCCGGTACAAATATAAACTACCACGTTGCCTAGATGAATGGTCTGTAGGACTCTAAACTACCATATTGCCTCGAAATATGGTCTGGAAAGATTATAAACTACCACGTTGCCTCGGAATATGTTCTTGTAGGACTCTAAACTACCACGTTGCTTCAAAATATGTTATTTTAGGACTCTAAACTACCACATTACCTCATAATAAGGAAACCTAGGATTATAAACTATCATGTTGCCCCAAATTAAGGTCTAGTACGACAGTCAACTACTATGTTGTCTCAATGCATAGTCTGGTAGGACTCAAAACTACCATGTTGCCTTGGAATATAGTCTGGTCAGCCTATAAACTACCACGTTGCCTTGGTGAATAGTCTGGTAAGACTATAAACTACTATGCTGCCTCGGTATATGATAAGATAACAATATAAACTACCATGTTGCCTCGATATACGGTCCGGTAGGACTGTAAACTACTATGTTTCCTTGATGTATAATCTAGTAGGACTATAAACTACTACGTTGCCTCGATAAATAGTCTAATAGGATTATAAACTGCCACATTGCCTTGATATATGAAAAGGTATTAATATAAACTACCATGTTGCCTCGATATATACTCTGGTAGGACTATAAACTACCATGTTGCCTCATAATATAGTCTGGTAGGACTATAAACTACCATGTTGCTTCGGAATATGATAAGGTAGGAATATAAACTACCACGTTGCCTCGGTATATAATCTGCTATGACTGTAAACTAACACGTTGCCTCGATATATAGTTTGGTAAGACTTTAAACTACCACGTTGCCTTGACATATAGTCTGGTAAGACTATAAGCTTCCATGTTGCCTCCATATATGATAAGGTAGGAATATAAACTACCATGTTGCTTCAGAATATGTCCTTGTAGGGCTCTCAACTATAACATTGCTTTGGTAAATGATTAGGTAGGAATATAAACTACCAGTTTACCACGTTGCCTCGATATATGGTCTGGTATGGCTGTAAATTACTATGTTGCCTCGATGTATAGTCTGGTAGGACTATAAACTACCACGTTGCCTCGATCTGGTAGGACTATAAACTACCACGTTGCCTCGATATATAGTCTGGTAGGATTATAAACTACCACGTTGCCTCGATATATCAAAAGGTAGAAATATAAACTACCATGTTGCCTCGATATATAGTCTGGTAG
The DNA here is from genome assembly GCA_017140935.1 of Hamamelis virginiana. Lineage (NCBI taxonomy): Eukaryota > Viridiplantae > Streptophyta > Magnoliopsida > Saxifragales > Hamamelidaceae > Hamamelis > Hamamelis virginiana. The sequence continues at coordinate 693,577 of JAESVK010000651.1, read as the reverse complement.
GACTATAAACTACTATGTTGCCTTAGAATATAGTTTGGTAGGACTATAAACTACCACGTTGCTTTAGAATATGATAAAGTAGGAATATAAACTACCACGTTGCCTCGGTATATAATCTGCTATGACTGTAAACTAACACGTTGCCTCGATATATAGTTTGGTAAGACTCTAAACTACCATGTTGCCTTGATATATAGTCTGGTAGGACTATAAGCTACCATGTTGCCTCCGTATGTGATAAGGTAGGAATATAAACTACCACGTTGCTTTAGAATATGTTCTTGCAGGACTCTCAACTATAACATTGCCTCGGAATATGATATGGTAGGAGGAATATAAACTACCAGTTTACCACGTTGCCTCGATATATGGTCTGGTATGACTGTAAATGACCATGTTGCCTCGATGTATAGTCTAGTAGGACTCTAAACTACTATGTTGCCTCGAAATATAGTATGGTAGGACTATAAACTGTCACGTTGCCTCAATACATAGTCTAGTAAGACAATAAACCACCATATTGCCTTGATTTATAATAAGGTAGGAATATAAACTACCACGTTGCCATGATATATAGATATATGGTCTGGTTGGACAGTATATTACCATGCTGCCTCGATGCATAGTCTAGTAGGACTTTAAAGTACCATGTTGCCTTGAAATATAATTTGGTAGAAATGTAAACTACCACGTTGCCTTGGTGAATGGTCTGGTAGGACTCTAAACTACCACATTGCCTCGGAATATTATCTGGTAGGATTGTAAACTACCACGTTGTTTGGAAATATGTTATTGTAGGATTCTAAACCACTACGTTGACTTGGAATATGGTAAAGTAGGATTATGAACTACCACATTGCATCGATATATGGCTTGTTAGGACTGTAGACTACCATGTTTCCTCAATGAATAGTCTGGTAGGACTCTACACTACCATGTTGTCTCGGAATATAATCTCGTAGGACTATAAACTACCATGTTGCCTTGATATATGTTTTAGTAGGACTCTAAACTACCATGTTGTCTCCGAATTTAATCTAGTAGGACTATAAATTACCACGTTGCCTTGATATATGTTCTTGTAAGACTCTAAACTACTACGTTGCCTCGATATAAAGTCTAGTGGGACTTTAAAATAACACGTTGCCTCATAATATGGTAGGGTATGATTATGAACTACCATGTTGCTCAATATATGGTGTGGTAGGACTGTAAACTACAATATTGCCTTGATGTATAGCTTGGTAGGAATGTAAACTACTGTATTGCCTCAATGTATAGTTTGGTAGGACTCTAAACTACAATGTTGCATCGATGTATAGTCTAGTAGGACTATAAACTACCATATCGTGCTGAAATAGGATAAGATAAGAATATAAACTACCACGTTGCCTCGTTATATTGTATGGTAGGACTGTAGACTACCATGTTGATATAAAGTCCGGAAAGACTCCAAACTACCACGTTGCCTCTGAATATGGTAAGGTTGAATTATGAACTACCACGTTGTCCTGATATATATAGTCTGGTAGGACTTTAAACTACCATATTTTCTCTATGTGTGGTTTGGTAGGACTCAAAAGTACCACGTTGACTCGACATATAATCTGGTAGGCTTCTAAACTACCACGTTGATTCAAAATATGGTAAAGTAGGTTTATGAACTACCACGTTGCCTTGATATATTGTCTGGTAGAACTGTAAACTACCATGTTGCCACTATAGAGAGTCTGGTAGGACTTACACTACCACGTTACCTTGGAATATAATCTAGTAGGGTTATAAACTAACATGTTGCCTCGATATATTGTTTGGTAGGACTCTAAACTGCCACATTTTTTGGAATATGTTCTTGAAGGACTGTAAACTATCATACTGCCTCAGAATATAATATGGTAGGATTATAAACTAACATTTTGCCTCGATATATTGTCTAGTAGAATTCTAAACTATCATGTTCCTTCGGAATATGTTCTTGCACGATTGCAAACTACCATGTTTCCTCATAATATAGTCTGGTAGGAAAAACTACCACGTTGCCTCGATGTATTGTCTGATACGACTATAATCCACCATCCTGTCTTGGTATATGATAAGATAAAAATATAAATTATCATGTTGTGTCAATATATGGTTTGATAGAACAATAAACTATAATATTGCCTCAGAATATAGTCTGGTAGCACTATAAACTTTCACGTTGCCTTAGTGAAAGGTCTGGTAAGACTGTAAACTACTAAGTTGCCTCAGACCACATTGCATAAATATATGGTCTGGTAGGACTATAAACTACCATATTGCCTCAATGTTTGGTTTGGTAGGACTTTAAACTACCATGTTGTACTTGTAGGACTCTAAAAACTACCACGTTGACTTGATGTATAGTCTGGTAGGCTTCTAAACTACCACATTGCCTCGGAATATGGTAAAATAGGTTTATGAACTACCACGTTGCCTCAATATATGGTTTGGTAGGACTGTAAACTACCATGTTGCTTCGATGTATAGTGTGGTAGTACCCTAAACTATCATGTTGCCTTAGAATATAGTCTAGTAGGACAATAAACAACCACGTTGCCTCGATGTATAGTATGGTAGGACTATATGCTACCATGATGCCTTGATTTATAATAAGATAGGAATATAAACTACCACGTTGCCTTGATATATTTTCTGGTTGGACCGTAAACTACCATGTTTCCTCGATGTAGTCGGGTAAGACTATAAACTACCATGTTGCCTTGATATATGGTAAGGTAGGGATATAAACTACCACATTGCCTAAATAGATGATCTGGTAAGACTTCAAACTAGCACGTTGCTTCGGAATATGTTTTTGTTGGACTTTATACTACCACGTTTCTTCTTAATATGTTCTAGTATGACTCTAAACTACCACGTTATCTCGATTTATAGTATGGTAAGACTCTAATGTTTGACTTTGCCTCGGAATATGATTAGGTAGGATTATGAACTACCACGTTACCTCGATATATGGTTTGGTAGGACTGTAAACTACTATGTTGCCTCGATGTGTTGTCAGAAGGATTCTAAACTACCATGTTGCGGCGTAATATAGTATGGTAAGACTATAAACTACCATGTTGCCTCGGTATGTAGTCTGTTAGGACTATAAACTGCCACATTGTCTCAATGTATAGTTTGGTAGAACTATAAACAATCATGCTGCCTCATTTATGATAAGGTAGGAATATAAACTACCGTATTGCCTCGATGTAGTGTGGAAGGACTCTAAACTACCATGTTGTCTCGAAATATAGTCTGGTAGGACTTATAAACTACCACATTGCTTCGATGTATTCCCTGGTAGGATTGTAATCTACCATGATGCCTCGGTATTTGATAAGATACAAATATAAGCTACCATGTTGCCTCAATATATGGTTTGGTAAGGTTTTAAACTACCACGTTGCTTCGAAATATGTTCTTATAGGACTCTAAACCACCATGTTGTCTCGATATACAATATTGTAGGACTATGAACTACCATGTAATGAAAGGTTTAGTAGGATTCTAAACTACCACGTTGCCTCAAAAGATAATCAGGCATGGCAATAAACTACCACATTGCCTCGATATAATGTCTGGTAGGGCTCTAAACTACCACGTTGCTTCGGGACATGTTCTTTAGGACTATAAACTATCAAGTTGCTTCAAAATATGTTCTTGTAATACTATAAACTACCACATTGTGTTGAGATATAGTCTTGTATGACTCTAAAGTGCCACATTGCCTCGGAATATAGTAAAGTAAGATTATGAACTACTAAGTTGCCTTGATAAATGGTTTGGTAGGACTCTAAACTACCATATTGCCTTAATGTATAGTCTGGTAGAACTCTAAATATGTTAGTTGCCTCATAATATTATCTGTTAGGACTATAAACTACCCCGTTGCGTCGATGTATAGTCTGGTAGGACTATAAACAACCATGATACCTTGATACATAATAAGGTAGGAATATAAATTAACTCGTTCTCTCGATCTAAGGTTTGGTAGGAATGTAAACTACCACGTTGCCTCGATGAAAGGTCTGTTAGGACTCTAAACTACCACATTGCCTCGAAATATAATCTTGTAGGATTATAAACTACCACGATGCCTAGATATATGATCTAGTAGGACTCTAAACTACCACGTTGCTTTAGAATATGTTCTTATAGGACTCTAAACTACTCGGAATATGTTCTTGTGGAACTCTAAACTATAATGTTGCCTCAATGTATAGTCTGGTAAGACTATAAACTACCACGTTGCATCAGGATATGGTAAGCCAGGATTATGAACTACCACTTTGCCTTGATAGATAAGATTTGGTAGACCGTAAACTACCACCTTGATTCGATGTATAGTCTGGTAGGCTTCTAAACTACCACGTTGTACTTGTTGGACTCTAAACTACCACGTTGACTCAATGTATTGTCTAGTAGGCTTCTAAACTACCATGCTGCCTCAGATTATAGTAAAGTAGGTTTTTGAACTACCATGTTGCCTCGTTATATGCTTTGGTAAGACTATAAACTTCCATGTTGCTTTGATATATAGTCTGGTAGGACTCTAAACTACCATGTTACTTTAAAATATAGTTTGGTAGGGTAATAAACAACCATGTTGCCTTGATGTACAGTCTGGTAGGACTTTAAACTACCATGCTGCCTTGATGTATGATAAGGTAGGAATGTAAACCATCACACTGTCTTGATTTATGATCTAGTAGGACTTTAAACTACCATGTTGCCTCAATATAAAGTCTGGTAGGACTAAACTACCATGTTGCTACGGAATATGGTACTGTACGATTATGAACTTCTATATTTCCTTGTTATATGGTCTGGTAGGACTCTAAACTATCATGTTGCCTCGATGTGTAGTCTAGTAGGACTATAAACTACCATGTTGCCTGGGTGTATAGTCTGGTAGGACTCAACCATGTTGGCTCGGTATATGGTCTTGTCGAACGTTGAACTACCACATTAGCATGATTTGCGATATAGTCGGACCCTGAACTAACACATTGGATCGGCAGAGGATCTTTTGAGACCTTAAGCTACCAAGTTGCTTCGATATTAGTATCGTCAATATGCGATCTGGAAGGACCTTATGATACCAAGTTGCTTTAGTATTCAATATGCTCAATAGTGTCTGATAGGATCTAAAGGTATCATGTTCAGGGGTGGAGCTATGTGCATATGAAAGGGTGCCATGGCACCCCCTACCTTCTTAAAATCTAACGTTTTATATATATGCCTATATACAGCCAATATATGTATATGTAATAGGGCAAACTCAATGGCACCCCTTTGCCAATGTGCCACACGCCCAGCCCCACCCATCTTGTAAAAGTCAATTTCCTAATTTTATTCTTTATAAATTTTGCTTGTTTCCATTTTCCACTCAAATTTGTATGCTATTTTTTTTCTTTCACCAAACAAAACATTCTTTGTTTCCTTCTCCCACATGTTCCTTTTTTTCTTTTTTACCAAACATAACTCCCTCTCCTACAAAAGTGCCGTTTGCATTAACTTTTTTTAAAATCACTTTTAGAACTTAAAATTTTACTTGATCTTAAAAATGGAGTGATAATCAATTCTAGATGACTTGATGGGTGTATGATACGATAATTGATAATATTTTCATACTAGAAGTGATTGTGACAAAAATTAGCATGTTTGAATATTGGGTGTTTGAACTCTAAATTTTCGGTTTTAATATTTTGGCACCCCCGAGATAAAATCCTAGCTCCGCCCTTGATCATGCTGCTTCATTATTCAGTATGCTCGATACAGTATTTGGTATGACCTTAAGCTACCATGGTGCTTCGATGTTCAATATGCTTGATACATGTTAAATAGGACTTTAAACTACACTATTTCTTCAATATTTGGATTAATCGATATGTGTTCTTGTAGGACCTAAAACTACTACGCTATTTCCACTACAAAAAAAGTGAGCAATTGGGACTAATTTTGGGACAGATTGGAATTTGTCCCCAAATAGGGACGGAAATTGCTGTTGCAAAAACCCCTTACAATGCCTGTCATCTAAACCGTCCCAAAAATTACAAAGTATTTTTTTATTAAATTAAAAATTATTTGGGACTAAATTTTGCCTGACAACCGTCCCTAATATTCAGTATACAATATGCTAAATATTTGGTCTTGTAGGGTTTAAGCTATCATGTTGCTTCGGTATTCGGTATGCTCGGTATGTAATTTGGTTGGAGCCTAAAATACCATGTTAGCTCAATATATAGTCTAGTTGGACGTTAAACTACATCGTTGGCTCAATGTGGAATTTGTAGAACTATAAACTACCATTTTAGCTCGGTGGGTATATGGTCTAATCCGGTAGGATCCCAAACTACCTATATATTGTCTGGTAGAACGTTACCCACCAAACCTAAAGCTACCATGTCGCTTTGGTATTCGATATGCACGATATGTGGTCCGATCAGACCTAAAGATACCATGATTCTTTGATATTCGGTGTGATCGATATACAGTTAGTAGGACCTAAAGCTACTATGTTGCTTTAGTATTGGTATGCCCGATATGCTGCATGGTTAGACTTAAAGCTACTATGTTACTTTTACATATGGTTTGGTACCCTCATAACCTACTGTGTAGCCTTGATATTTGGTTTGGACCTAAACTACCTTATTCTTCAGTGTATAGTTTGATATGACTAAAATTTACCATATTGGCTCTATTGTTGGTTGCCTTGATATGTGGCATGGTAGTCTCTTAAGCTACTATGTTGTGTTGATATTTGGTTGCCTCAATATGTGGTTTGCTAGGACCTTAACCTACTATGTTGCATTAATAAATAGTTTGGTCGGACCATAACCTAATGTATTGCCTTGATCTTAGTTGACTCGATATATGATTTGGAAGGATCATAGCCTATGATGTTGCCCCATTTCATGGTTGCCTCAATAAATGGTTGGTAATTATTACGACATAAGTTATCTTGTTGGTTTTAATATACTTTTTTGGCAATATCATAACCTACTATGCTGTCTCGATTCTTATTTTCCTCAATTTGTATTGTGGTTAGATCTTAAGCTACCATGTTGTTTCAATATTCGATTTCGTAGAACATTAAATTATCTTGTTGACTTGGTCTATAGAGAGGACTATAACCTACCATGTTGGCTCAATTGATGGTTGCCTCGATATGTAGTCTAGTAAAACCTTGAGCTACCATGTTGCTTCGGTATTTAGTAGGGTAGAACCATAGGATACCATGTTGTCTCAATATATGGCTTGAAGGGCCTTTAAAATACCCATGTCGCCTTAGTACATACTACATGGTTTGTTATGAGTCAAAACCATAACCTATAATGTTGAATCAATTCATTGTCGCCTTAATATACGATTTGGTAAGACTATAGTCTACTATGTTGCCTTAATTCATAGGTGCCTTGATATGTGGTTTGGTAGGACCTTAAGTTACTATGTTATGTCAGCATATAGTCTTGTTGGACCATACCTACTATGTTGTTAGATTCTTTGCCTCAATATGTGATCTTATGGAACCTTAAGTTACCATATTGCCTCAGTACATAATTTGGTAGAATGAAATATCATGGTTTTTCAGTTTATGGTTGCCTCAATATGGTTTGTGGTATGACAGTTAAATATTGTGTTTCCTTGATATACATTTTGGTGGGACTATAACCTACCATGTCACCTTAATTCATGTTGGCCTCAATATGTGGCATGGTAGAACCTTAAGCTACCTTGTTGCTTCGGCATACAATTTGGTAGGGCCATAACTCTGCATGTTGTCTCGCTTATTGATTGTCTTAGTATGTGATCTAGCTAGTTGTACCTCAAGCTACTATCTTACCTTTCTTAATTGCCTTACTACGTGGAATGGCGTAACCTCAACCTACCATATTGTTGGGAGATAAAGTTGTTGAGATTAGTACTTATCAGCTTGTGTCTTTGTTGATGTGGCATTGCTAGGTCTGCAAACTACTTAATGTGACGGGAAATATAAAATTACCCCTTCAATACCATGTCAGTAAGGATATCTTTTACCATGCCATCATCATCTCAGTTGAAAAAAAAAAAAAATTTGAGAATATAGTTGAAAGGATAATATTTTTAAAATAAATAAAAGACAAAAAGAGTTCAATCCTCACCACATAATTAGAAAACTTACCGCCTATCTTCGTAGTTCATTCCTCCCCAAGACGTCGCCGGGAACTGCTGGTGCAAATGGCATTCTCAACGGCGACACCCACGGCGTATTTTAGCTGTTTCAGCGCTTCAACTGACACCCTCCTTTCATCTCCCCCCTTCAAATTCCCTCGTTTGAAACCTCCCTTCTGGCCATGGGAAAAGGTATTCTTCGTTGCTAATCTCTCTCTCTCTCTCTCTCTCTCTCTCAAAAGCAAAAGAGAAAAACTTCCCCAGTTGAATCCATTGTTGAATGAAGTATGAAGAACATTGTTGAATGATAATGGCAGGTAAAGATCGGCCCGCTGAGTGTATCTCCGATGGGATTTGGGACTTGGGCATGGGGGAACCAGCTTCTGTGGGGATATCAGGAATCAATGGACACTGATCTTCAACGCACTTTCAATTTGGCTGTAGAGAATGGTATCAATCTTTTTGATACAGCTGATTCTTATGGTACTGGCAGGTTGAATGGCCAAAGCGAAAAGCTTCTGGGAAAGTTCATTCGTGAGGTTCAAGGTCAGCTTTTTTTATTTTTTTATTTTTCCTTTTCAAGGTAAGCATTTTGGAACTGCTCGTCTTGCTTTTGAGAGAAAAAATTGCTTTGATTTTTGCTTTCAAAGTGCTTATGATATATGAACCAAACAGCACCTTAGTCATCAAATTATGGAAAGAAGATGATGATCTCTTCCAATGCCCATTGGTTAATGTTTGAAAATTCGAAACTTTTGTGTTGCCATTTGATCACTAAATCCTCTTATGAGTGATTTTCTGAGATGGTTTAAATTGATTGATTTTGTGCCCCATTGCTCAATGTTTGGATAATCTCTTACCCATGATTAGAAGTAGATGAGAAGACAATTTGGCTTCTGCGGATTGTTTAATGTTCAGAAATTGCATGCCCATTTGATTAGTAGACTCGATTAGGATAGGATTTATACGATGTTCCAATTTCTTTGAATTTATGCCCCACTGCTAAATGTTCAAATAACATCATGGGGATGATGGAACGTGGAGGGGAAGATGATTCTGGCTTCTTCCCATTGGTTGATGTTCAGAAAGTTAAATACCCATGTGATCACCAGACTTTCTAATGGATGGTCAGCGATTAGTATGCATTTTATCAAGCAGAGAAGATGATTCAATTTAATTAGGCACCGTTTGGATTTGTTTTTTATAATTTATTCCCAATTGCTCAGTGTTTGAATAAGCGCACACACACATGATGGAAAGAAGATGGGAAGATGATTCCAGTGTCTGCCAACGGCTTAATGTTGATAGATTACATACCCATTTGAACACCAATGACCAAGATCTCTTATGAATGTAGTGATTCTAAGCAGTCTGTCAAGCAATACAGATTATCCAATTTAATTGATTTTAAGCCCCACCACCCAAAGCTCAGATAATGATGGGAAGCCAATTTCATTTTCTATCCACCGTTTAATGTTACAAAAATTACGTACTTATTGGAACACCAGACCCTCTTATGAATGCTTTGCTTAGAATATGCAGGCTGGCAAGCAGTTAAAATGGTTTATTTTCCATTACTCAATGTTTGAATAATCCTATACCCATTTCTTCACTAGACCTGGTAGTGATGGGAATATCCAATATGATTGATTTTTGTACTGGCCTATTACCTCTCCTTGTGAGTGTTATGGGAGAACTGATGACTGATGAGGCCAGGGAAATGGTTTCACTGTGTCCTGTCTAGGACTCTAGGTCTGAGGGTTGCTCTGTATATGCAGTCATAAAATGGGAATATTTTGTTTGCATCTGAGAAATCTTTAGGTAGTTAACAGTTTTGATGACTGTATTCTCAGGGCAACAGCGGGCACAGGATAACATTGTGATTGCTACAAAGTTTGCGGCATATCCATGGCGCCTGACACCTGGACAGTTTGTGAATGCTTGCAAGTATACTTCCTCTGTTTGCTATTCTGTTGATTATATTGTGTGTTTTTATTAGTTTCTCTCTTCTATTGTTGAATTGTAAAGAAAAATGAGAAACTTTTTTTCTTCTGTGAGTCCAGTAAAGTTGATCAAACAACCAACACTGCAAACCGGGGGGGGGGGGCCCTTCCTCTTTTTTTCTCTTCTCCAACCAAACCTTCAAAAATAAAATGTACGCTACCTGTTTCTTTGGCTTAAGTTGATAAAATTGGATAAAGCATGGTTTTTCAGGTCCTCTCTAGATCGGATGCAAATTGAGCAAATCGGAATAGGGCAATTGCACTGGTCAACTGCAAACTATGCTCCTTTGCAGGAGTTAGCTCTATGGGATGGTTTAGTGGCAATGTATGAGAAGGTTGCCGTAATTTCCTTTTTAAATGATAGAACTTTTCTGGTTAATAAGATGTGATTTCTGATTTTGCTCTTAGCTTTCCTAAAATTTGTTTTACAATTTCACTTGGAGCTTAAATCAATAGGCTGAAGTACTGCAAGACAGCATGCTATATAGGGTTTTACCTACTAAGAATATAACAAGGATGATTTTGAGAACCGCGTTCTGATGAATTCATTCCATTATGTAGAATAAACATTTGAAATGAGTAGCATTTTTAGAGAACTTTTATGAGTTTATTGCTTGGCATTTATATTAACACTCAGGATTGCAAAAAATTAGATCATTTCAATTTTTCAATTTTTCATTTTTTTAGTCGTGACTCATGAGTTTCTTGGTTAATGAATCAAAGTTAAAAATTGAATCCATGCTTCAGTCTGCGAGGAAAGCTAAATAGATTGGTTTAATTTCCATGAAGTGTCCAAATGTTCCCCCAAAGTAAATTTTCAAAATAAATTTCCGTTCTCATGGGATGTTACTATGTAGGGCCTAGTTCGAGCGGTTGGGGTGAGCAATTATGGACCAAAGCAGCTTGTAAAGATACACGATTACCTAAAAGCACGTGGCGTCCCCTTATGCTCAGCTCAGGTATTTCGTATACATGCTCATCAACATTAGTATATTATGGCTTTTGTGGCACAAACTGGCTAGCTATTTCAAGTCTCCATCCCAAAACCTGGTCACTCTGTCTGGTATATATTGGATGTAATAAAAGTGCCCAATACCTCTCATCCCTATAAACCTTACAAATATATAACTCTGCACCTATGTTACCATATTTTTATTAGTTATGTTGATTTCAGTTGATAATATTTTCTAGGATTAGATTATGGAACTGTTGATCTTATATTTTAGAAGACCCCGATTTCAGGTGCAATATTCTTTGCTAAGTGCGGGAGAAGATCAGATACAGATCAAGAATATATGTGATTCTCTGGGTATTCGCTTGATCTCTTATAGTCCTCTGGGACTTGGAATGCTTACTGGAAAATATACACCTTCCAAACTTCCACGTGGTCCTCGGTACATAGATTTATTAGTTTATCTCCACATTGAACAATAAAGGATGGGTGAATAACCAAGTTTGTAATTTCAGTTTCTCTCTTTTTACAGGGCTCTGCTATTCAGGCAAATTCTTCCGGGATTGGAGCCTTTATTGAGTTCACTAAGAGAAATTGCACAAAGAAGGCGCAAAACTATACCACAAGTATGTCTTTTTAACTTACTTAAACAACTGTTCTACATCTACAGTTATTTGAATATTGTTTACAGTTTTTAAAAATTAATTGGCATGATCATGTTCCTAGTATGTTTTATATGATGCACCTTTCGCAAATAGTGTACTATATTTGATGTGTCTTTCAAGGAAAAAAAATTATCCAAGGGTCCTATCTTCTGGAAATTAAGCACATCCAACTGGGTTTTAAGTTACATCCAAATCAATAAATATAGATCTTTGTATCTAGCAAATAACGGTCAGCTAGAATTCCACTGAATTCCACTCTATCCAATACTGTACATTTGGCTGTGATGAATTGTTAATCCCCCATGATTGGTCAATTTAAGGAAACTTCGCCCTCAAACGTTAAACCAAGTCCCCAAACCCCCCCACCCTCTACCCCCCCACCCAAAAAAAGAATCTGTGTGTAAGGTCAATAACTTTATCCTAATTCCTAAGCATAGAGTGTTCAGCAGCATTTTGCAATTCGGATCCATCAGAACGCGTGTTTCCATTTGAAGCATGTAATTTGATATCTTTTCCCACCATCTATAGCCATGTCGTTGCAGCGTGTCTCACTTCTAAAGCCTGAACTTGCTTCAACTCATTTCATCAATGCTTCACTGGTGATTTAGTACTGCCCTCACCCTTTTTTGCCAAGATTGGGAATTGATATACCCTGGAGTTCTGTAAGGATGTTGTGGGCTGCTTCGGATGCCTCATTTGGCTTTGTCTGGGAATAATCAAGGATATGGACTTGGTTGCTAAAATAGGCAAATGCAGAAGGTTTTGTTGCTCTATGGTAGAATATTGACAGGAATATTTTCAAATAAACACAATCTAATTGTGTGTTTATACTCAAAAAACATTTAAAAATTATAATAGTTAGATTTTAGAGAGAAGCTATATTTATAAAATGATTTAGTTAACAGAATTACAAAATGTATAGTAGTAGTAAAGAGGAAGAAGAGGTCCTATTCCTTGAAGGAAGCAAGATTAGGGGGTAGGAGCTGTAGTGCCTTGCTAGTAGTGGTGTCTCTTTCTTGTTAGGAAGGGGAAGAATGACCACTTTCTTAAATTGCAAGCCTCATCTTTATGACCAAAAAAAAAAAATTGTGGTCTTCAAGAAACATAAGTGTGATGTAGGATTGTGCTTCTCCCCCAAGTATGATGTCTCCCTTGTCCGTTTTATGACTTTAGAGATTTTATTGGCAGGTTGCTATAAACTGGTGCATCTGCAAGGGTACTATTCCTATACCTGGAGTTAAGACAGTGAAGCAAGCAGAGGAAAATCTAGGTGCTCTTGGTTGGCGCCTCACTTCAGATGAGCTGCTTCAGTTAGAATATGCAGCACGTGAGTCTCCCCGAAAGATGATCCAAAATATATTTCAGACCAGGTGCATATTTTATTCCGTTATGTAGTTTTCTTTTGAAGAAGAAAATTTAGGGGGAGAAAAGTTCTAAAGCATTAAATTATACCAGTGATTGGGTTTGCTTCATTTTCTCTCCCTACGAACTGCAGATGAGGTTTGAAAGAAGTAATCTGAAGGTGAATCCTTGTGAGGAGAAGTGAAGACATGGAAAACACGAAAGGCAAAAAGAGATTAAAGATGGTCTGCCACAACAAGATGCAGCATTGGGGAGAAAAATTGTGTTGGGAATTAAATGGTTGTGGCCAATAGAATTGATCGATTGCTTGAGTTGGTAACTTTTTATTGCATATCATCATTGGTATATAAAAATGGTGACCTGCTTGGTGTAGTGACTCTCCTCCATATAAACTAGATAGTCTAATTGAAATATTTGAAGAGCTCCATAAATGTAAATGAAAAAAAAATCATCATTTCCCTATTAATTTCTCACCCTTTCTATAGAAAATAGTTGTAAGACAGCACTATCCTACAATTTTTTTCAGATGCCTTGGGGCCCAACACCCAGATATCTTGGCTACAATTCCCTTTTTTTACCCCTACAGAGGCAATACAGAAGGCCGATTGTCCAACAGCCACAGAAGAAATGATGCTGTTCTACTAAGTTCTCTCGCAAGCATCATATCCAGTGTGATGCTATACATCGCTGAAAGCATTTCCCTAGTATGTCCCCCAATAAATCCAAACCCAGTATTTTTTATCATGGGAAGAGCGATCAACTACTACATAGTATATATTTAAAACGAGATCCATAATTAAAAAGAGATATCATCAATCGCCAACTTTGTTTATGATTTGAATTTCAAATAAAGCAAAAGATTCAATGTCAACACACAATCAATCTGCCCGAGGTCAAAGTACATCAAAACAAAGCAACTGTCTGCAAATTAACACTAAGCATCTTAAGTCTAAAAACAACTTTTAATCCCAAAAAATTTTAAGCTGCTTGAGGTGGCTTAACCCATGAAATGCTTACAGGAACCCAACACAACACACAGCAAACCTTCCTCCCAATCAGCACTCTACTTGATCTTCTTCTTTGGCCTCAGCTGCAATTCAAGTAACAAGATAAAATGCATTATTTAATATGCCATATCAAGAACGCCAACCCACCAGGGGAAAACCGCAAAAGAAGAAAGAAAGAAAGAGTTGCTCAATGAGAATTCAGAAGAATACACAAAAATGATCGGTATCTACCTGGTTGCTATGGCCACACTTCTTTTTTCTGCAGTTGACAGCACGAGGGTGCAAACGTGCATAACATCTGAAATCCAAATTTCAACAATTGGCAAAAAAAAAGTATGAAATTAGAAATCTGTGTTTTCTGTGATACAAGATAACAACATTAACCTGGATCAAGGTAGTAAACCCAATAAACAAGCTCACGAAGGAAGGGAAATAAATATTCTCCAGTAATGTACTCATGTTCAAATGGCACAAACATCCAACTAGTTCTAGTGTCAAAACTGTAAAGGCAAATTTTGTTCAATGATCAATAATTGGGTCCAAAAATTGTGGTGCTCCTAAAAAGGAGTTGTATATTTGATATTTCTGATCAAGACATCAATAAAAGATGTTTGATCAAGGCCCAAAACACTACTAAAACTAAAATATGCATGCCTTAGAACTGTTTGGGGAGGCAGTGGAAGAGGAAAGACAAAACTAGTTTGATTTTGTTCCGTATCTAATAAAAAAAAAAATCAGCTAGCAAAAATACACGGATGCTGTGCCAATCAACAAACTCAAGCAATCTGAGGCCGCAAAAGTTAAATTTCATCTTAAGAGTTCTGATTGGTAGTGGTGCAACTAGTTTCGGTTTAGAGTAAAATTAAGGTATCTAGATTGAGGCAACACAAACAAGTCCCGCAAACAGCTTGATTTGAAAAACAACCAAATTGAGGCACAGAACTACAACATTTAAGATAGAAACCTATGCCAACCAAAAAACTAAGCCGAATTACAAGAACATATAGCATCAATTGAAGCTGCTAATTAACACGAAATCTACTGCAGTTTGTTTAAAAAACTTACTTGCGGCAGATCATCTTATCCTGATTATATTTCCGAGCCAATGCCATCAAAGACGGCTCAATAATACCACCCCGAAGCCTGAGGACAAGGTGCAGAGTCGATTCTGCACATTTATACATTCATTCAAATTAGTCAATCAATGAACACCAAAAAAACAACAACAACAAAAAAAATAACCTTCAAAACCAAGAACTCATATATCCATTTATGCATACATAGCCATATAAATGTATGTGTCTACCGACCTTTCTGGATATTGTAATCGGCGAGAGTACGGCCATCTTCGAGCTGCTTTCCGGCAAAGATCAGACGCTGCTGGTCCGGCGGAATACCTAAGTAGATAAAACGGCGTATGTTGTCCGTCAGAGTTGATTTGATCTATGAAAAAATGCGATCAAAGAAATGATTATGAAAAATTTAAGAAGAGATGTACCTTCTTTGTCTTGGATCTTGGCCTTAACGTTATCGATAGTGTCGCTGGATTCGACCTCAAGGGTTATGGTCTTTCCCGTTAGGGTTTTGACGAAGATCTGCATTTTCGCCGACTTCTCTCTTTCTTCTCTCTAGATGATAACGCTTGGCCTCTGTCGAGTATATTTATATATACGTGAGGGTTGAAGATTAGGGTTTTGTAGATTTTGCTCCGTTTGGATACTTAAAATGCTGCATTCCAAGCGTGGATTAGGATATCTTCCTCAAGTGGTAGTGTGCAAAAAAATTTGTACCAAAAATCGTTGGGAGGAGCCAACGCCTATAGGTGTGTGTATATATATATATATATATAGAAAAATTTTGTAAAAATAATAATAATAATACCAAAAAAATGTAAAAATAATAATAATAAAAAATCAGATTTAAAAAAAAAATGTCAAAAATATAAAAATGTGCCTAAAGTATTTATCCAAATTGTGGTTATTAGTTAAATTACGTTTAGCAATTGAAATACCCGACTCTCAAACCTTTCTTTTATTTTTAGTTTAGTTTCTAAATATAAAAAAGTCAAAATATTTTCAGGACTTTAATTAGGATTATAAATGAGTTAACCCGTTGGTATTTTTTTTTTCTTAAAATCACTTTTTGACCTTAAAATTTCATTTGATTTAAGAGGTATGGTAATAATCTATTTTGGATAACTTGAGGGATGATGAAATGAAATGCAAAAGTTTTATATTATAAGTAATTGTGTCAAAAGTTATCAGGTTCAATTTTTATCACATTCACTTCTTATATAAAAATTTTGATATGAGAAGATATATCTTGAACACAAATTTAAAGAAACATGTGAAAAATATAGTTTACCAAAAGTAATTTTAGAAAAAATTAACCCAAATGAGCCCTGATTTTATCGAGTAATTAATTATTTAGACTTGATTTGATATATCAATAAATTCCATAAATAAGTTTGAACTTGACTTATTCAAATTCATTCACTTAAAAAATTGAATTTGAATAAATCTATTATCGGGTTAAATTTAGTAATTTAATTGTTTTCATTGATAATGTACACTATTATTTAAACTCGATTTGATAAATTGTTAAATTTAAAAATAGGCTTAGTTTAAATTTATTTATTTATGGATTTATAGGTTTAGTTTAAATTTATTTATTTTATGGATTTTTCTCTCATTGATGCTGAGTCTAACCTGACTAAATTGATTTTTTTTTTAAGTAATATTGTAAATTAGTCAAGTTCAATTGAATAGTAGATTACTTAAGTTTATTTTAATAAATCAATGAACTAAAAATTAAGATTTGAATTTAACTCATTTTCTTACAAGTAAACTAAAACAGACATTTTATTTGGTGGAATTTGTGCTTAATTATTTAAGATATTACTAATTTTATTAAATCGATTAAACACTATTTAGTTCAAAAAATTTAAAAAAAATTAAAAATAAAATTTAAATTTATTTCATTTATCCCACGAGCAAGTGAGATTTGTTTCCCATCTTAACCTTATACCTAATAAAAATTGAAATTCCAACGATTTTGTGGAAATCTCGTAATATTATTCGAAGTACAACCAAACAAAGCATGCGTTCCCCTGCTCAATGTACGTACACAACACGTGTCAGTCAGATAACAGCAATCCTCATCGTGCGTCACGCCAGGTCACCATAAAGCTCAGACTCGAACACGGCGACACCTAAACCGATCAAGAGTCATCATCGCCAGTAAACCGGTCGTTGATTCAACACGTGTATAATAACCAAATTGTGCGCACTGCACATGGCCTCTTCTTCTCGCTCCCTCTCAGCTACCCTGCGCACGTTCCACACTGCACACTCCTCCGCACGGCGACCATCGCCGGGCGTTCAAGTAATCCGACAACTGTCTACTGTTCACAAGCCCCTCACATACTCGCTCAGATCGAAAGGGATTTCTGCGATCGACACGAATCCCAAGAAATTAAGGTTTAGAACGAAGTCATCAATGGCGGAGACGGCAACTGAAAAGGGTAAAGGGAAGCTACAGGTGTTTGATTCGGAGGATGATCTGGCAGTGTCTCTGGCGAAATACACCGCCGTTTTGTCGGAGAAGTTTGCCGCAGAGAGAGGTGCTTTTACTGTTGTTCTGTCCGGTGGTTCTCTGATCAAGTCCCTCAGGTGACCAGCTTATAAATTTTGTATTTTTAGGTGGTTTGTTTGGTTGCTGAGAAAATGCTGAGAAAATGTAGGAAAGGGGAAGAAAATGATTTTCTTTTTTGGAGGGTGGGGAGGTGTTAATTGAAAATGAATATATTATCTATCTAAATCTATAGAAAATACTACTGCTTTACCTGCAAATGACTTCAGCATTTGTTGAACCAATTTCTATTATAATTCTGCACAATCTTCTTTCTTTGGCATTTCTTCATACAACTAGAGTACCAAGCCATCTCACTTCCTTTGACCCTGATAGCTTCCCAAGCACTTTTAGTTTAACGAAGACCCTTTACATCATGTTTCCATATAACTTTAGCCTTGATTTTAGGGATAGGGGACTCAATTGGGGCAATGCATTGCCCTATTTCCTCTATCTCCACAGAAGTGACAGTAGGCAACTTCCACTACCCAATAAATCAAAAATTTATCTCAATTGAGTGTAATTCAACTATTTGGTCGGTTGAGGTGAGTTGTTCTTTTGGAAAACAAAACAGCATAAAACATACGATTGAAAATGTTACTGTCTTTGAATTTCTTTTATTTTTCAGTGTTTTCTTAGTGACCAAATGGAGGGTGAAAGCTAAATTTAATTATGGGTTTGTTAGTGTATGATATGGGAAAGTAGTTTTGGTGATTGCTTTGATGTTTGGAATTTCAGGAAATTACTTGAATCACCCTACATTGATTCGGTGGATTGGTTGAAATGGCATGTTTTTTGGGTGGATGAGAGAGTTGTTCCAAAGGACCATCCGGACAGTAACTATAAACTTGCTTATGATGGTTTCCTCTCTAAGGTAATATGCGTGCATACATATATATACAACTATTTTTAGTATCATAAAAACTAAAAAACTGTTGTGGAATTTCTGGGTTCCTATCCTAATTAATGCTTACAGAAATATAAATCCAAATTATGCAATTGTTGTTGAAATTCACAGATTTGTATTATGAAAGTTTTAATGGGTATTTGAGAAGGAGAAACCTAGTTTAGTTAGTCTATATGAAATTATGAATGCATTCATTTTGTTAGGTGTAACTTGAGTTTAGCAGTGAATTCTGAAAATAGGTGCCGTTGAATCATCATTGTTGGCTTCATACTCGACACATTTCCTTAATTCACAATTCTAGGTGATCGATATGAAAGAAATTTGTTATTTTTCCAGTGATGATAAAACTAGAACATTGAAATTGGATCTTGTTGAATAATCATTGATATTCATGTTTAGTTTTTGGGTTAATTTCGTTTTAGTACCATCAACTTTATACTGATTTTCAATCTAGGCCACAAACTTTATTTAGACTCGATTTAGTACCAAAATAAAAGTTTTGGTTTCAATTTGAGCCACAATGTGACTTTGTCACTCAAAACTGACGGAACATCTTATGTGGCAATGATATGGCATCTCATTGCCACGTCAGCATTTTAGTGCCACGTGTCGGTGCCACGTCAGCACCAACTTTCCTCCAAAAAAATCATGTGCTCATTAGAAAATCCCATGGGTTAATTATGTTTTAGTACCTTGAACTTTATACAAATTTTCAATTTGGTCCACAAACTTTATACAAATTTTAGGACAACTTTAAAAATCTAAAAAAAAAAAATTAAAATTTAAAATTAAGGGTAAATTACAAAACCTCCCCTTAGATTTGACAAAATAAAAAAATAAAAAATATCGTCGTCCTCCCGTAGATAATGATTTATGTTCAATGTCTTTTGTTCGGCAAGCCTATTTTGAAGGATTATATCTTCCGCATATAAACTTCAATTTGAGTGATTCAAGTTGCTATGGAAAGTCTTTATGGCATACTTTCAATTACAACTTGAATAACTTAATTTGACTTTGAAATGAAAAAGTTATATGCCTTCAAAGTAGAGAAAAACAAAATCACATCTTTCCAAGTCAAGTCTTTTTTGTAGAAAATTGTGAATTTTTCCAACTTTAAAGGCTTCTAACTTCTTTGTTTCAAAGCCAATTTGAGTGATTCAAGTTACTATGGAAAGCTCATGCGTCGTACTTTGGCACTAGTAAGGTGTTATACAACACCTTCCTCAAAATCTCATAGTAAACTAAGATCAAAATAGGCAGGTTGTCATGTTTTTTAGCTCAATGAGCATACTTTAAAGGACCATATCTCTTACACAAGATGTTCTATTATAGTGATTTAATTCTCTTGTAAAGCTCTTATATTACACTCTTGACTGCGACTTGAATTACTTGATTTGGATTTGAAACAAAAAAGTTACAAGCCTTCAAAGTTTGAAAAAAAATCACAGTTTTCTGCTAAAAATTAGAAAAACTTGACTTTTTTCTCAACTTTGAAGGCATATAACTTTTTCATTTCAAAGCCAAATTAAGTGATTCAAGTTGCAATTGAAAGTATGCCATAAAGACTTTCCATAGCAACCTAAACCACTCAAATTGGAGTTCGTATGCGGAAGATATAATCCTTCAAAATAGGCTTGCTGAACAAAAGACGTTGAACATAAATCATTATCTTCGAGAGGCCGACGACATTTATTTTTTTTCAAATCTAAGGGAAGGTTTTGTAATTTACCCTTAATTTTTTATTTTATTTTTAGATTTTTAAAGTTGTCCTAAAATCGCTTCAATTTAAAAGTTCGTAGACCAAATTAAAAATTGGTATAAAGTTCGAGGTAATAAAACGTAATTAACCCATGGGATTTTCTAATGAGCACACGATTTTTTTGAAGGAAAGTTGATGCTGATGTGACACTGACACATGGCACTGAGATGCCATGTCATTGCCACATCAGATGTTCCGTCAATTTTGAGTGACGAAGTCATGTTGTGGCTCAAATTGAAACCAAAACTTTTAATTTGGTACTAAATCGAGTCTAAATAAAATTTGTGGCCTAGATTGAAAATTAATATAAAATTGATGGTACTAAAACGGAATTAACCCTTAGTTTTTTTATTTCCATGATTGAAAATTCTGTATAATAATTGCTGGTTGATATAAAGAAAATTCTAATTTGCTGGTGATTATAAAACAAGGATCATTTAGGGCATGTTCAGACATCCCATGGGATTTGAAGGTACAAATTCATCATAGAGAATGGAATGATTGCTGGAAATGAGAGGCATTACCACAACCAATAATACAGGATCAATTTTAGGATTTCATTATGTGTTGTAGGGAGGTCCAAATGTCCACTTAGTAAACTCTCTCTCTCTCTCTCTCTCTCTCTCTCTCTCATGAGTTCCATTATATTAATATATGGTGAGTGGTGATATGGCCATACTTAATCAAGATACTGGTGATAAGCGATGCAGCTATACTTGTCTTGTACAGGTATTCAAACTAGTAATATTAGTCTATGATATGCTATGCCATACAGAACTCAATATCTTTTTGCTTACTTGGCAGGTACCTATTCTCCCTGGTCATGTTTATGCCATCAATGATGCGCTGTCAGCTGAGGGTGCAGCTGATGATTACGAGACCTGTCTCAAACATTTGGTTAAGAGCAAGGTGATAGAAACATCAGCAGCAACTGGGTTTCCAAAATTTGATCTGATGCTACTGGGTATGGGCCCGGATGGTCACGTAGCTTCCCTATTCCCAGGACATCCTCTTGTCCACGAGAATAAGCAATGGGTTACCTTCATTAAGGACTCACCAAAGCCACCTCCAGAGAGAATTACTTTTACCTTTCCTGTCATAAACTCATCTTCACACATTGCACTTGTTGTGGCTGGGGCTGGTAAGGCCAACCCAGTGCACGTAGCACTGGGAAATGGTCAAAATTCAGATTTGCTGCCTGTTCAAATGGTTTCGCCTGAAGGGGAGTTGATTTGGTTTTTGGACAAGGATGCTGCTTCAAAGCTGTAGGACCGGGTATGTCTATGGCTATGTGAGTTGATCCATATGATAGATTAGCTCATATCTATCTTGTGTTCTGTGACTTGATTATAACTCATTTTGATGTACTAAAAGATTTTGTAATCTCCATAATAGCAAATGAATGGTGAGGTTTTTCTTTATCCATGATGACACCTTGAATAAAATAAACTGCTTTGTGTGGTAAGTTTTCAATTTTTATTTTCTCTTTTCGAAGTCTTTCTATAGGCTCACTTGTTATAGCTGATGCGCTTCTCCTTGGTCGTTAATTCTTCATATGAACATCCTTTGTCACTATGTTTACTCTTAATCTGATGCGTGTTGGCTGCAAAACTTGGGTCATGGTGGTTATATGTGTACTTTATGTTGGTTTTACATCTAGTGACAATTGGATGTGATCCCAATATTTTCAGAACCCACAAACAACTATGTCTTTATCTTTCACGGCTGCCATTACATCCCTCTCTCTTTGTGGTCATCACCAATTTTCACTACAACCGAGGTGGGTTTTACTGCACTGCTATAGATTTTTCACTGCTGTTGTGATGATTTTCACTGCATTGCTACAAAATTTCACTGCTACTGTGATGATTTTTACTGCAAGGAGAGTGCGCCCAAAACGAATTCTTTCAAATAAAAAGAAAAGAAACGAAAAGGAGGAGAAAACACACATTCACAAATTTCACTATGCAAAAATTTATTGTGTTAAATTTTTTATTTTTTATTTTTTTTTTTACTAAGCCATAATTTGGATTTTTTTCATTTTTTTTTTGAATAAGAGGGAGTGATCTAGGTACCCCGTCGAGTGGCTCACCATTACCGTCCCTAGTGGAATTCAGATGTACTGCCCATCATTGTGTCCCTAGTGGAATCCAGATGCACTGCTCATCATTGGTATGCTTTGTGATCATGCTCAAATTTGCTATCGTTTGCAATGCTTTCATGAATTTTTCAGTCCCCATTTCACTAAGTTTCGTTCCTCCATTTGTTGCATCCAAAGGACAGAGTAGAGAGAGAAACTTGGAGAGGAAAAGCAGAGAGAGAGAGAGAGAGAGAGAGAGATGATTTGCACATTCTCTATCCTCCCTCTCTACACACAAATATACTTTTTCTTAGTGTTTTAAAAACCGGACCGTTCATCGAGCCGGAAAAGTTACCGGGTTAAGGGTCAACCGGTTCAACCGGTTGAACCGTGACGTCATAAATATATTATTTATTTATTTATTTAATTATTTATTAGAATAAAAGCTATGAATGATTCAAAATATAATTTTTTAAAAATGTTTGTACAATCAATTCATATATTTGAATTTATGTGCAGTCATTACAAATATTGGGACTATTTTAGTCATTTTAGTACCTTAAAAAAAATTAAAAAATTTATTTTAAAAAAAAAAAAAAAAACCGGATTGACCGGTTTTTTAACCGGTTGAACCGCCGGGTTGAACGGGTTATTTGAAAAATGGGTTTTTATGGGTTGAACTAGCCGGAGAGGGGACCAGTTCCCGATCCAACCGGTTGAACCGGCCGGTCCAGTCCGGATTTAATAACACTGCTTTTTCTATCCTCGACTCTCTACAAGCATCATGGCTTTATGTCATATCTCATATCATCTTGGCTTTATACCATATCTCATCTTTTCTTTACTTTTGTTCAGACATCAAAATTCACACCAGTGGCATATTCCATCTTACTTGGCTTTATGTCATTTCACCAAACTTGAATTCACTAAACGAATGATTTAAAATTGTCATTTTCTGTAAATATGGTGATATAATAATAAATTTTTGTGTTTAATAAAAGGATTAATTTTCCATTATCAAAAATAAAATTAAAAAAATTAAGAGTACATACAACAATTAAAAAAAAAAAAAAAAACCCAAAAAATGATTATTGCATTAAAAAAAAAAAAAAAAACCAACGACTTATTTAGTTATTTGCAACAAACTAATGTAGAATTGGACTTTTGTTATAAAAAAATAAAAATAAATAAAAAAAGAAAAAAAAATCTCATAAATCAAACCCATAGAAATATAGAATGATGTTTCGTGTGTTAGAGAATCTCCAACACTTAGGCGTTTTGCCTATCCAAATGCAAAATTATGTATTCTAACGAAGGAGGCAAATGGATAGCCAAAATGCTTATCCCTCATAGCAACTCCAATCATGAGAGGCAAAACCTCATATTAGGCATTTTGCCTAGCCAAATCTAAAAAAAAAATCATTCCAATGGAGGCGGCAAAACACTAAGCAATTTGCTTATTCTCTAAATGAGGAGCCATATTTAGCAAGACATTGAGGAGAGAGAGTGCACTAGGCATTTTTGTCACATCATCAATCTCCCACAAATTCTTCTTTTCACGATACAATTTGAATATTAAAAAAATATATTAAATTATAAATGGCTATTATGGTTGGATTGCACAACCCTTTAACAAGGCAAATTGGAGAGGCAAAATACTATTTAAGCATTTTGATTAGCCAAAATGACTAGTCATGGTTGGAGAAGCTCTCAAATTGGGAGACAAATTTAGCAAGAAATGATGAGAGAGAGTGCTATAGGCAAAATTGTTATGTCAACACCAAACAATAAATTTTAGCAAACCCTCAAATCATTATTTCCCAAATTTGAAAAATTAATATTAAAATAATATCAAATATAAACGACCAATGTGTTTGACTAACATGGTTGGAGTGCATTTTCAATTGAGTAGGCATAATGAGATGGCAAAACACTATCCGGCTATTTTAAGTAGGTATTTTGCCTCTTGATAATTGGAACAGCACTAACTATAGGAGCCAAAATGAGCTCTCCAACAAAAGTTACAAAATTGTCTAATAGAGGAGGCAAAATTTTGTCTATTCCCTTGGAGGCAACTTTATTTATGAAGATAAAAAGAAGAATCACACAAGAAAGGGAACAATTTGCTAAAAGATATGATATGAACTCAAAAATATATTAAAAATTAATTTGCTAAAAGAAAAATACAGTATAATTGGAATGTAATTCTCCATCTAAGTAAAGTGGAAAGGCAAAATCGTCCACATGAAAAAAAATCTTAGCCACGATTGGAGTTTATCTTGGGTGTTATTAAAGAAGACATAATCATTATTCACCCCGCATACCACATTAAAAATCACAAAAGAAAGGGAATAATTTGCTAGAATCCCATTCTAGCTTCTTCATAACTCGTCCCAAACATTGGAATCAATCAAAGCGAGAATTGCATTCGCATTCGCATTAGCATTAGCATTCTCAACCTTGTATTCCTGCGAATCAAAGAGTCCTTTAATAAGCCCCTCAAGTAGTCGCTCAGATTGAAAGTGAATTTGAAGAAATCAAGTTTTAGAACAAAGTCTATCAATGGCGGATATGGAAATTAAAATGGGTACACACAAGGTAGACGTGTTTGATACGGAGGATGATCTGGCGGTGGCTCTGGCAAAATACACTGCCCAGCTATCGGAGAAGTTTGTCGCAGAGAGAGATGCTTTTACTGTTGTTCTGTCCGGAGGTTATCTCATCGACTTCCTCAGGTGACTAGCTTATACTCTCTCTCTCTCTCTCTCTCTCTCTCTCTCTCTCTCTGTAAGCATTGATTTTAAAGTGTTATGTTCGGTTGCTAGGAAAATGTAACAAGGGATAGGAAATGAAATTGTGTGATACTGATTTTTTTTTTTTTTTTTTTTTTTTTTCAAATTTCGTTGCCCAATATATATTTTTTATATAATTGAA
>JAESVK010000651.1:633681-667997 GCA_017140935.1 Hamamelis virginiana | reverse complement strand
AAATTTCGTTGCCCAATATATATATATATATATATATATATATAGATATTACATATATATATATATTTTTTTTTTCTCAATTGAGCATAATTCAACTACTTGACTTAGTCGAGGTGAGTTGTTCATGTCCTGGAAATCAAAACGACATAAAACATCTAACTGAAAATGTTATTTTCTTTTGTTTTCTGAATGACCAAACGCAGGGTATGTGCTTAATTTGAGATGGGTTTGTTATTGTATGATATGGGAAATAGTTTTTTAGTAATCACTTTGAAATGTTTGGAATTTCAGGAAATTACTTGAAGAACCGTACACTGATTCAGTGGATTGGTCAAAATGGCATGTTTTTTGGCTTGATGAGAGAGTTGTTCCCAAGGATCATCCCGACAGCAACTATAAACTCGCTTATGATGGTTTCCTCTCTAAGGTAATATTTATATATATGATTAGAGAGAACTTATAGCATCCCAAAAGCTAGATATTGTTGTAGAATAACTTCTGGGTTTCTATCCTAATTAATGGTTTCAAGAAAAATAAAATAAAGTTATGCAATTTGTGTTGAAATTTGTTGATTTATTGTATGAATGTTTTGATGGGTATTTGAGAAGAATCAGCTTTGTTCAGTTAGGGCTTGTTTGGTTGCCCCATGATTTTGAATGATTCCATTTGTATTTTGAAAGGTACAAATCCACCATATTGAATGGAGCCATTTAAAAAAGGTTGAAACCAGCACCATAATTTATTGTTTGGGACAATTTTATGAATTCATTAATTGCTCATATTTTAGATTACTTAGTCATTTATGATGATGGGCCGCTGCCACTCTTTTGAATTGCCCCATTTAGAATGATGGATTTGTTCACAAAATTATATGCAAAACATGATGAAATAATTTAAATTCCATGGACTAACCAAACAGGCCCTTAGTCTATATAAAATTATGAGTGCATTCTTTTTGTTAGGTTTAACTTACGTTTAGTAGCAAAGTCTGAAATTGGGTGTTTGTTGAATCATTATTGTTGGTTTCTAGCTTGGTTTTTCAATTCTATAATTTGAAACTTTATATATTGTTGTTGGTTGAAATGATTTCTAATTTGCCCTTGATTAGAAAACTAGGATTATCTAGGCTATGTTTAGACATCCCATGAAAATCAAATGGTTCCATAGTGTTTTACATAGCATTTTGAAGGTGTGAATTCATTCACTCAGAATGAAATGATAGCAGAAAATGGAAGCCATAACCACAGCCGGTGATAGAGGATCTATATTGGGATTTCATTACATGTTGTAGTTATGATTTTTCAGTATCATTAGTGATGAGAGTTGCCATTTTTCTTACTGGCCGTACAAAACCTTACATTAAAGCACAACAGAAAATTTTTATTTCCATGGGAGGTCCAAACACCACCCAGTGAACTGGTATTCTCTATTCATGCTTTTTATTAGATTGATATTTGTTGATCAGTGATTCAGTCATAACTCATAAGTAGTCAAGATACCAGCAATACAGTTATAGTTTTCTATGGGTGTCCAAACTAGTAATACTAATTTATGCCACTGAACACCCGATTGTGGCAAAGGCATCCGATCAACTAAAAGCCTAAAACAGTAGTAAATCTAACCATGGCTTGCCTTAACTGATTTCATATTTCTTCAATTATCGTCCTCGAAGATTCTGAAGCTCGGTTTATCACTCTTAACAAAATGATCTGTGGCCATAACATTTACCTGATTGTTATTCTGGCCATTGTTACAATGTTACTAGCCTCAACCCTAAAATTTAGTCCATTTGAGCTAACTTTACAAATTCTACATCAGGCAAATTAACTTTACATCGATTCCTTACCCATTTAAATTGAAATTTCCTTCAAAGTAGTTCAATTCCCTTATATTGCTTGCAAGTTCCTTTGAGTTTATTTCTCTCCATTTTTCTTGCTTTGCATTGCTTGGTAAATTGTTGATGTCCTCTGACCTGAGACAGATTGAACTAAACAAAACCATATAATGCTCTGTTCCTCTTTCCTTCAATTTGCAGGTACCCATTCTCCCTGAACATGTTTATGCCATCAATGATACTCTATCAGCTGAGGGTGCAGCCGATGATTACGAGGCCCGCCTCAAAGATTTGGTTGAAAGCAATGTGATAGATATCTCAACGGTAACTGGGTTTCCAAAATTTGATCTAATGCTACTGGGTATGGGCCCAGATGGTCACGTAGCTTCCCTGTTCCCAGGACATCCCCTTCTCCATGAGAATAAGCGATGGGTTACCTTCATTAAGGACTCACCGAAGCCGCCTCCAGAGAGAATTACTTTTACCTTTCCTGTAATCAACTCATCTGCACATATTGCACTTGTTGTGGCTGGGCCTGGTGAGGTCAATGCAGTGCACATAGCGCTGGGAGATTGTCAACATACTGATTTGCTGCCTGCTCAAATGGTTTCATCTGAAGAGGAGATGACTTGGTTTTTGGACAAGGTTGCAGCTTCAAAGCTGTAGGACCGCATGTCTATAGCTATGTGAGTTGATCCATATGATGGTTCAGCTATATCTATCTTGTGTATCTTGTGTTGTGTGGTTTGATCACACTGATCTTTTCTTAAGATATTGCTTCATAGATTACCTCCTTAGTCACCTCTCTCTCTCCCCCAGTCATTACCATGGTAGTCCTCAACAACTTGGTATCCCAGATCAAATCAGTACACTTTGTATGTGCGTTTGTTTGTATACATATATATTATTGTGATATACACTTTATCTCATGGTTTGTAATTTTTTTTTTTTCTTTGGCATCGGTAGGATTTGAACCTATGTTATCCACTTCACAATGATCATAAATGATAAACAGATCAGGACAATCCCCTTAAGGCTTGATGCTTGCTTGCAAACTGCAGCTGCAAGCCTGCAATAGAAAGCAATATGGTGCATATATGGAGATGAATGTTAAAAGCACTCAAATTCAAGGTGTCCCCGCTGACTATAATTTAAATAATGCTCGATCTGCTTGGTATATTAGATAACTTATTTGAATTCATCCATCAATATGGATTTCATAAAATTGTGTGATGATGGTTGTGATTATCCTTTGACCCGTTTGAGTTTTACTCCTCTATGGAGAGAAGCAGTTCCTCGTTCCTGACATAAACATTTTATATTATTAGGTTTAGGAGTCTTTTTTAACATA
Organism: Hamamelis virginiana; assembly: GCA_017140935.1. NCBI lineage: Eukaryota > Viridiplantae > Streptophyta > Magnoliopsida > Saxifragales > Hamamelidaceae > Hamamelis > Hamamelis virginiana. Next base: position 664,812 of record JAESVK010000651.1, on the reverse strand, counting down.
ACAAATATGGCATAAGCATTTTGTACCACTATGTCTAGGGTTAAGGATCTTTTAATATAACGAATACATAATAGAATTTAAAAATATCATATAGCTCAAGGTATAAAATTGAACCTTGTTGTATCAAGCTCTAAACGGTAAACCCGGGATTTTTTATTTATGATTTATGATTTATTTATTTACAGTTAATTTGTGAGTTGTGATTTATGGGTTTATAAGTTGCTCTATACAACTCCCTCTAGATGCCCATCTATTAAAAAGATTAAAAATATTACTATTAAAAAGATTAAATTAAAAAAAATAGAAAAATTAAAAAAAATAATGACAAGGGAGACCTTGGCCTGACTTGAGCACATGGCTACACCTCCAATTCTATCCTAACCACCTTTCTTGTCTCTATTAGCATCTTGTTTATTTAAATACATTGATTGGATGCCCTATTTGCTTCTAAATCTATATCTTTTTGTGAAATTTTGCTTGGGTTTCTAAACTTTAGCATTCAAATCCTCAAAAACTTGTCTTAGCGTTGAAGCAATTGATGCCTGGCCCAAGAAGATATTACCCATTTCTATTGTCATGTACCTCAATTTTTATGCATGTTTTTTGAGAAGAGGAGGTGTTAGTGTTACCTACAAATAATAATATTCTATTGATATTTTGACACTATATCGCTCTTTTAATTAAGGCACCATTTGGATTTGATTTTAATAAGTATTTATTTGTTTTTTAAAAAATTTGCAATATGTAATTTCTTAGAAAAATTTTCAAAAAACAAATAAGTACTAATAAAAAACAAATCCAAATGGTGCCTAAGAAAAAAGACTAATTTTTCAAAGAGTGTTGCTAGGTATACCATATAAATTTACTAGATTCATCCATCAATCAACTGATGTGTTTATTCTTAAAGTTCAAAAGAAAAAGTATTTAAACTATCATTGTAGCTTCACTCTTAGGCCAATTGAGCATCCTTGGACCTTCTTATGGAGTCACTATCCCTTTCAAAGATAGAGATGGTTTTGGACCTCATTAATTCCTTGAAACCCTTTTCATGATTGTGGTAGGTGGGTGATGAAAATTTTCTAAGTGTAAGGTATGCTAAATACAATGTGTTGGACCCACTAATCAATTGCATGTATCCTAGCTTTTGTTAACTCCATGCTAGTGATCCATCAAATTTCATTGCTATTATTAATGTTGTTAGTAAGTTAGGGCAAAGAGCATGATTCATGTTTGAAAATGCCTTTTCATTGATATGGCATTATGCATTGCAGCTTGATATGGAAAATTTTGTGATCCCACATTAACCTCATGTGAGGAAAGGATCATGTGCTTTAGTATTATTGAATAGATGAATTACGAGGTTTTATATATAAAATTTTATCATAAGATGTTGTTTGATTTAATTCTGTTCACTTATCAAAATTTGATGTTCTGTCAATTTTATTGGGTGCGTGTGAGAGTGAGTATAATTTGACATATTTTGATTAAATTTATTTTAGTAGAATAGAATCATTGTAGTAAATATAACAATTTAGAATGCATGCAACTAAACAAATTAATAAAAAAAATAAATAAATAAAAATTTTGAAAAATTGAAAAGTATATAGAGAGAGGGACGAGGGTAGAGGTGGAATCAACTTTTTAAGCTTCTAGGTTGGACAATTTTATCTCATTCCAAAAAAGATAAGAATACAAACGATATTTCGTATGAGATGACTAGACATCAATCTTGCATGTGTCATTTGATTTTGAGTGTTCTTTACTCAAAGAATTGCCTATTTTTTTCCCTTTTTCATGATTTTCTAGGGTTTTCAAAATGAAATTTAGGGGGTATTTGGCAAAATTAAAAACCTGGCCAGTTGAGGATAAGTTTGTCTGATTTTTATTTAGTACTGTTTGGTAAGCGCATTTTTTCTATACATCAGTTCAATCCTGTCCAAAAAATAAGGCATAAACACATTTTTTTTCAAACCAACTGTAAGCTAATTTACATAAAAATCATATAATAGAAAAATATCAGAATCAGCGAGATCCAGATTTCGAAGTTCCCAAACAGACCCTTACATTCACTTCTAATCTTATTTTGTTTCTCCATGATTTCATATTTTCTTTTATGCCTTTTTTAGTGTACGGCTACAAAGAAGGTATCCTTATATGCTTACAATGAAAACTAATTTAATGATAAAAGTCTCCTATTAAAAAGCTTGATCGGATCCCAATTTTCCAGCAGTAAATACATCCAATTCATACACAATTAAAGATTAAAATTGTATTTAATTCATCTCTATAAATAGAAATAATCATGTGCAGGACATAAATACCATCAAATTCATCTCTATAAATACCCAATCTTGATGAGGCTTAACATATTTATATTGTTACATAAATGTTTAGAATTTTTATTTTAATGGACCGACATTGAATTATAAATTTTTAATTATTGGCATGGTTTTTTTTTTCTAGGTACATGCATGATCTTAGAGACACAGGCCTAACGAAATTATGGAGTCACATCTCAAATTTTCAGGCCAATTTGTAGACTCTACCCATACTTTTCTTATGTGGGAACCCTAGGCCCTAATGCTTTAAAACCCTTTGACCCATTTTACCAAAAATAATAATAATAATAATAAAAGTTGTGCTCAAATAGGCAATCAGCAGCCTTCTCTTTTTTGTCAAGAAGATATCTTTTTCTCTTTTCTCTTTTTTTTATTTTTTTATTTTTTACGTGGAAACACTGCGCCTGATTTGGTTGACCCACAAACTAGTGATTTTTTTATTTTTTTTTATAATTTCATGAATCGTGCTAGATTTGAAGTAGGAAGTTGGGAACATTTGCCCTAGACTTTGCCTTTGTTTCTTCCCCAGCTCAAAGATTGAGGAGTTTCTTAAGTTTTTCTTTCATTCATTCTTTTTTTTTTTTCCCTCTCTCTTAATTGAGATATTTGGATCTTCAACTTGACTAAACCTTGAATGCATAAACGACCATTGCACACTCTACGTACACTAATTAACGTCCGAAAAAATTTGGTAAATTAAGGGTGCATTTGAATAAGCTTTTACTTTCAGATTTTTTACTTTTAAAAGTAACAAAATTAAGTTTTTTTATATTTTTTATAGTACAAAATTTTCATCTATTTACTTTTAAAAGTAAAAAAACATGCAGCAGAAACTTATCCAAACAGGCCCTTAACAATTGGTATTGGCCTTGCGCATTGGAAAACAGAAGCGAAAATATCCTAAGTTTGACTCTTTTCCTGACAAAAATTACAGTGATCGGACCACTGGTTTCTTAAATATGGACTGTTAAGCATTATATAGGTATTTAATTTTTCACAGTCCGTTTTTAAGAAACCAGTGGTCCGATTACTGTAATTTTTGGTATGCTTGTCATATATAAGAAGAATATTAAATCCAACGGTTAGTTTTTCAAAATATCTATTTTACATTGACCAAAAAGTCAAATCCTCATATAAGGAAGTCCTCACAGAAATATGACTTATATATGCAGGACACATGTTCGAACATTTTAAATGCATTGGCTTAATATTTGAAGCTAGCAAGCCAATTTTGACTATGGAACAATGCTAGGACAAAATTATGATTAGTGTCTAAATCAATCCAAATTTGACTAGTTTGACCTAATTCTAATGGGATATACAAACCAAAATAAAGGTAGAGATATTTTAATGAGCAATTATTAGTTCACCGTAAAATCTGCTTGGAAGGGAAGCATGCTGCAACATGCTCTCCCTTAACTCCTTGTCATCCTTTTAGAAAGCGAAAACGAATTGGCTCTGTGATACAAGAGCTTTAGAACCATGCTAACATGATGGTCACTCATGGACCATTTGGTCAAGAGAAATTAGAGGATATTTTCTTGTAAGTTCAATCAAAGTAGAACATAGGCATGCTACTCAAATTCCGAGTCAAGGTTTTTGCAAAAGAAAGAATCATTCATAATTATCTCATTGTATAATTAATTACAGTCGTCTTCGCTAAATTAATAAGTTAAATTTTGTCGCTTCTATGACTTGGAGATTATGATTCTAATTTTGCCTAGCTTGGAGATTGCTATACATTCAAAATAAATAAATAAATAAATAAATTCAAAGAAGTATCTCAAATGAATCCAAGCCTTTAATTTATTATCAAGAAGAGAGTTTGCTAAAAATTTGAAATGTCGTATTACCAACTACATTATTTGAAACACACTTTTGGAACAGATTTTTTGGAACGTTTAACATTTTTATTTATCTTGTAGCTAACGAAAAGTCAGAAGAGTAAAATCTCATCTGTATGACTTAGTAATGGAAATTCGATATAACTAAGGTTCTGTTCAGATCTTGGAAAATTTAAGAAAAATATTAAAAATTGCATTAAAATGAAATTTTAAACTTTTATATTATTATTTTTTTTTTAATCTTTCTTACCCTTTATTAGTTCCAGACAATGGCTAAGAAAGTGCAAATTGCATGCTTGTTCTCAACTGCCTACAAGTTACTAAATAAAGAACTCAGCCCATTACCATGTTCTGAGTTTTTTTTTTTTTTTAAATGTTTTTGAGTTTGTTTTCATGGGAGTAGGGCCTTAGGAAGAACTATGCTAAAGCTTAAGAGCCAGGGAAATTCCACCCTGATTGGTGGTAGTCTCTCTCAGCATAGTAGCAAGACCTGGCTCAAAATCAGTCTTCACTTACTATTATTTTATTTTATTTTTAAACTTTTGCTAACTATTCTTGAAAGTTGAAACAGCATTCTTTGGTGTACCTAAAAAGAAGCTTGAGATCCAACCCACCTCATTTCCTAATAAGTAAAGGTTGAGCAACATTGAGTTAATTAAGGCAACTTTTGGATTTGTTTTTATAAGTACTTTTTTGCTTTTTAAATTTTTTTTTAAGAAATTACATATTGCAAATTTTTGAAAAAACAAATAAGTACTTATAAAAAATAAATCCAAACGGTGCCTAATTTATTTATCTTGACAATACAGGGTATTTTACATAAGTTTACTATCGCTGAGATTTGGGTTCAAACTAATCTCTAATGATGGATTAAATGATCTTTGATCTTTGAATCTTGACCGTCTGAATTACAGTAGCATATTAAACTTATTTTAACTAAACTTGCTTGCATGTGGAAATTAAGATAAGTTGCTTTATTATAGACCAACTTTGATACAAAAATGAGTTTATTGAGCTTCTATAAACTAAACTGTGGTCTTTAATTGATCACAATTAGAAACCATATGGTCATTTTGTCTTAAGAAATTTGAGATTGACCAAATGATTATGAGAAAAAAAAATTAAAATAAATTGATAAAAAGTTACTAAAAGTTTCCTCTTAACAATATTTATTGCCAGTGTTGCCATGTGTTTATTTCTGCCATTATTGCCATTATTTGTGGGACACTGCTATGGTCTACGATTATCTTAAAAATCATGAACATGTTGCCCTCATTGATTTGATGTGCAACCAATTTTTGAAATTTCTCCTACCATCCAAAATCTTGTCCGGTCATATAATAGATTCTAGATATAATAAATAAATAAAAAACTCATGTTTTATTATATAGTTTTTTTTTTTTTTTTTTTATTAATGCAAAGTAGGCGGCGATATTATCTGTATTTGAAAATTAATGAGATAAAATTATTAATTTCGATTCATAACTCTAGTCACCGATCAATGCAGTCTATTGAGCGAGAATCGATCATACTCCTGTCTGAGATAAATAAAAAAATATTTATGTTTTATTATGTATTTTTTTTTTCCAACTAATATAAAATAGAAAGCGATCTTCTCTGTATTTGAAAATTAATGAGATAAAATTATTAGTTTCGATTCATAACTCTAGTCATCGGTCAATGCAGTCTATTTAGCGAGAATCGATCATGCTCCTGTCTAAGAATTAATCTTCCCATGAAATTTCAAATACACGGTTTGGAGTGAGTAAATGAAAGTCCCCTGTTTGGCAATCACTTTAATATGAAGACAGGTTCCAAACAGGATCTACCAATCTAGTTTAGGCCTTAGGGCATCTTCATGGTGCCAACAACAATTACTGGGGGGCTCTGGTGAAAATATGACAACGGCGTCGTTTAATCCGAATTACCCTCCTAACTCCCAAGAAAACCCCATCCCTAAAGCCAAACCATATATACGCGAGGATTCTCAAGTCTTCATTTCACTCTCCTCTCTTTCTCTCTCTCTCTCCCCACTCTAGTCTAGAGAGAGAAACAAAGAACTGTAGACAGATAGAGAGAGACAAAGAAAAAGACCAGAGAGATAAAGAAAAAGTAAAGAAAAGCAGTTAAAAGAGTTTCAGTTGGTGATGGTGGAAAACCCACCACGCGTGCTGAAAGCCATTTCCGTAATCTCAGCTTCTCTTCCCTCCATGCTCACCTCCGCCGTAATCCTCTTCGCAGAAGGCACGGGCAGTAGCGGCAGCGCCGTCGGCGGTGGCGGCAGCTTGTTTATCGGTGGCGGAGGAGGGTTCTGGTCGGAGGTGGCGCCGTCGAATGCCGGAGTAGCTATGGCTGTCACGGCCTTAGCCGGACTTGCCTTAGCTGTTGTCATCTTCTACACTCGTAGGTAAAAGAAAAAAAGAACACAAAGCATAAACCCTAGGAATAGTACTGCTATTTCCAATAACAGTAACAGTAGATGAGAGCCCTAAGACGAAGTCACACTTCGTCGTCGTCTTCAAATTCCTCTCCACCGTCTTCTTCTTCTTCGTCGTCGTCGTCGTCGTGGATTCACTTACGATCGGTTCTATTCGTCGTTGCTTCGTCCTCACCAGCTTCTTCTTGTTCTTCTTCCGATCGGTGAGTCTCTTTCTCGCTCTGGATTCAACTCATGTTTCAGTAATTTCGATGTTTTCGAATCAGATCCCGATCTCGCAGTACTCGAAATCGCGTTTTCAGTATCAATTTGTAGCTCAATCGAGTTATTCAGTAGTAGTTTCGCTTCCATTTCTCCTTTGAATCTTAGTAGTTCGCTCACATTTTGATTTTGTTGTTGTTTTAGTTGTGCTTTATGGTAGTTAGTTTTTTATTGATTTGGAGTGTGTGAAATCATAGATGAAATGGATACAATGCACTGTCTTATAAGGTTTAAAATTGAAGAATTTAAAGCAATTTCCCCACTATTTAAGGCTCCATTTGTTTTGACAGAAATTAGTTCCCAGAGAAATTTTGGAGGAAAAAGAATTTCGTGTAGTTTTGGTTAGTTCTGGGAAAATATCTCTCTATACACCTAAAATAAATATTTTTTTGGAAGAAATATCCTTGAAAATGCATTCCGTTGAAACTATTGTAGGTTAAAGGATTTAGAAATTCTAAGTGGAATGTAAAGCTTGGGAAGGACAAACTGATCAGGTGGAAGTATTAGTTGGAAAAGAGGAGAATATATTCTGGGTTTGTTAAGAAATATAATTTTTTGATTAATCTTATGTTGATTTATCTGTGCTTTTTGTTTTTAGTGATTGTTGGCTACTTATTCTGTTACACGAACCTGGCTTCTTATTCATTACAATAATTAATTGTCTCTATCCTTTCATTCAGGGGCCGTCTCAAGTCGCCGTGGTCTCGCAGGAAAAGAAAGCATGTCCTTTCACCTCAGCAGTGGAGAAGTTTGTTTACACCAGATGGGAAACTCCGTGATGGAGGAATAAAGTTCTTGAAAAAAGTTCGCAGTGGGGTGAGTTACCATTGCAGTTAACCTACGTGTTTGCTCATCTCAAATTTTATAATTGTATTATCTCACATTTCCGTGTTTTATGTATAAATTTGTATTTTTTATTCTTATTTTTTTGAGAATTTTCTTTTGTATCTGGTGTAGGGTGTTGATCCAAGCATCAGGGCAGAGGTTTGGCCATTCCTCCTTGGAGTGTAAGCATGTTCAACCTTGTATATCTTTGATTATTGCCACCTATCCTCGGATGGATATAATCTGATTTTTCAAAGTTCATCCTGTCCTATTTTTCATTGGGTGAATTTGGGTCTTTGGTCCTTGACAGACCTGGGAGAGGATTTGGATGACCTTTCCTCCCTCAAGTCCAAACCATTGGACTCGCCCAATGTAGTAATTTCTCGTCTTTCCATGTTTTATATTTCCTGCTTGTTGTAGTGGAATCGTTATGAACTACTTTACTCTCATCTCACTCATCCTTGCTTGATAGCATTCAAAATAGTGTGATTTTCTTCTCTTCGTAAATGTTATCATAAATTAACATTTATTTGTGGAACTTATATACATACATACATATATAAGAGTTACTAATAAAAATTGCTCAAACCAAAGCCTTGCCTTGCCATGCTAAAATGGACACAAACCTAAAAGGGAAGCCTTGATTAGGGGAAAGCCTGAGTTCAGGTCCTATTTTCAAAGAAAGACACGGAAAAAGAACTTGAGTAAATCACAAACTAAAAAACCATGGGAAATGTGCCATTATGCCGTCACAAAAGAGATAGAAACAGTTTACTAGAATCAAGAATTGCGTTGCTTGGTGGTAAAAAAAGGGGGGTGGGGTTGCTTCTAGATATTGAGTAGGAAAGAAATTTGTAAGATGATGTTGGGAAGTGGTTGAAAATCCAACTTACATGAATGTGGCTGTTTTGAGCATAGAAGGACTTGCCAAGGAAAGAAAAAAATTGGAAGTCATGAACACATTCCATGGTCTTTTTAATTTGTATGAGAGCAGCTGAGCAAGTAATGATGCTCATAAGGCTCGAGATTGAGCACCACCTTTTATATGTGCTTCATTGGTAATTGGCTGGGCATATACATGGTGTATGTATTTTGTTGATGATATAGGTTGAATTAGTGGGAAGATAATGGGGGTAAAAAATAGTTGGAATTAGGACGGATGCTTTAGAATCAAAGGTTCAGACTTCAGAGTACTGTTTGGAAAAACAGACTGGACTGGGCAATTATACCATCTGGACGTCTACCAGATTCAATTGTATTTCAATCTAAACTTTGAAAACTAATTCTGCCAAAAAAATGGATTAAATTGTGAAGATCGTACCAGATGATCCATTATCCATTTGGAAATTGGTGCCGTACGCAATTTTTTGGACCCTTTGAGTAGAGCAAAATGGTAAATTTTTTGAAGGGGTCAAGAGCATAGTGTAGAGTTGAAGTTAAAGGTAGCTAGGTCCCATTCTTTATGGAAAGACCCAGATGTTTTTAATCTTTCCATAGCTTTTTTGACTCCTTACAGTTGTAACTGATATGTTTTCTTTTGGTTTCTTTTGTATACCTTGTGTGCAGGGGTTTTAGTTGAGCCTTTTTTTTTTTTTTTTTTTTAATACAATTGTTGATTGATCAAAAAATTCAAAGAGATATTCCATGGCATAGTTTATTAAATTAGACCAATACTTTTACTATAAAATCATATTTCAACTAATTTTATTCCATATTTAGAACTCTTTTATTCTCTAAAATAATTTTTAAAAACTAGGGAAATATCCAAAAATTATATTTTACGTATTATTCTACATGTTTTAAGATTCAAAGATCTTGATTTAAGACTCGTTTAAGTGGTTGGAATTAAGTTGTGCTCCATAAAATTGTTCACAACATTGTCACAGCCATTTTTAATTTTTTCTGGGCATTTACTTGCTTATATTTATTATTTTCTGATGTAATGGAAGAGGTAGTGTGAAGCTGAAGCCTCAGTATTGTAAGATATCTTTACCACTCGACTGATATGTTCACCTTTTAAACAGTGATCCTATCTGGGGCCTAATTGATTAATAATTTTAATAAATTAGATTTGCTAAACAAGTAAATAAGAAGTGATTGTTCTCTTTACTTACTAAGTATAGCTTTCTGTGGTGCATTTGATTAGAATGTGCTGTGTTACTGTTTTATATTTGTGTTGTTTTTGTATTAAATTGGTAGGTATATCCCTTCTTTTTTTCTTTTTTCTTTTTTTATATATATATATATATATTTTTTTTTTTTGGGGGGGGGTGTTGTAAATGTATCTCTAACTTCTTTTAGATGACTGAGTTGCTTTCTTTCAACAGCTATGACTTGAACAGTACGAAAGAAGAAAGAGAGATTGTAAGAAATCTGAAAAGGTACTTTCGTCCATTCTGTATCTATTACTCTTTACTGTTGTTAGATACAGTAGTCTGATTGCTGGCTTTTCACCCCATATTGTATTCCTCTGAATCTGCTCATTAGCTTTCGTAACCCTATTTTTTTGTGTAAATTTATGGATACAGAAAAGAATATGAGAAACTCCGGAGACAGTGCCGGCGACTCCTACGACACAGTGATGAGAGCATTAAGTTGAATGAGAATGGTGGAACCAGCAGCAATGGGGACAGCGGAAGTCTCATCCAATACATGGATTCTTCAAGCTCCGAAGATGTGGTTAGTGCGAGGGAGTCCCTTTCTAGTGAGGAGAGGAGCCCAGATGATGAGTACTCAGACAACCCCTCCAGTGCAGTGTTGGAAGGAGATGATAGTTCAAGACAAGTCACAAACGCAGTAGAAGGAGTTGATTGTTCAAGAAGAGTCACAAATGCAGATGCCTCTGCACTAATCACTGAGTCATCTGACTCAGACTCATCAGAAGACCCTGAAGTGATTCCTGCTTTCCCCCCCATGGAAAGCACAGAAGAGAATGATCCTGACACGCCTTCCAAGGAGATGGCTTCTCCCTCTAGGACAGAAGTTCAACCGAAACTTCTGGCAACTGAAGATTTTACCACATGGCAGCGGATCATCCGCCTTGATGCAGTGCGTGCCAATTCAGAATGGACAGTCTACTCCCCATCTCAGGCTGCTGTGTCAGATCTTAGGGCACGTCGTTCTGCTGAGGCTGTTGGTTTGAAGGATTATGATCACCTAGAACCCTCCAGAATCTTTCATGCTGCTCGACTAGTCGCTATTCTTGAAGCTTATGCACTTTATGATCCTGAAATTGGCTACTGCCAGGGAATGAGTGATCTACTTTCTCCAATAATTACTGTGATTTCAGAGGACCACGAGGCCTTCTGGTGTTTTGTGGGTTTCATGAGGAAGGCTCGGCACAACTTCAGGCTCGACGAGGTGGGAATCCGAAGGCAACTGAATATCGTTTCTAAGATTATCAAATGCAAGGACTCTCATCTTTACAGACACTTGGAGAAACTCCAGGCAGAGGATTGCTTCTTCGTTTACAGGATGGTGGTGGTACTATTTAGGAGGGAATTAACTTTTGAGCAGACAGTTTGTCTCTGGGAGGTAATGTGGGCAGATCAGGCAGCAATCAGGGCTGGGATCGGAAAGTCTGCATGGAGCCGGATAAGGCAGCGGGCCCCACCAACAGAAGATCTGTTACTTTATGCAATTGCTGCCTCCGTATTGCAGAGGAGGAAACTCATCTTGGAGAAGTATAGTGGTATGGATGAGATAATAAGGGAGTGCAATAACATGGCTGGGCAACTTAATGTATGGAAACTCCTCGACGATGCACACAACTTGGTGGTGACCCTCCACGACAAAATAGAAACGCCCTTCTGATGGCCACTGTTCAAATATTTGGTCGTTAATTTATGCTCTTCGTTCTTCATTTGAGCTTGGTCTTGGAGGTTGGGTCTTCTCAAATGTCTTCAAGCAACTGCTTGAAACGTGAATCAAAAGGCCATTCTTATGAAAGTTATGCTGCTCATTTTGCCATTGCTTCGCTTCCAAGGTTTATTCAGTTGTGTCACATTGGCAACATTCAAAAAATGAATTATATTTGTATTATGTGCATTTTATTGCACCACTATTTTTGTACGTGGGAATGATCTGCATAAACACAATGTCATGGGAAATCGACAGGGACCTATCTGTACCCACCAATCTATGTAACCACTTGGATAAGAAAATTTGAGAGTTGGATCATATACAATTCCCAAATTATTTTTTGTTTTCCTTTCAAATGGCTCTGAAAATCTTAGGGCGTGGGATTTTGCCTTGTGGAGCAGGGTAAATTATGGTAATTCTTGTGTTGTTAAACAATTGGTCTTGGCCCTTGCGTTAGGAAACAGAAGCGAAAATGTCCCAAACTCTTTTCATGACATCAGTCACCAGTTCAATTTTTTCGGTGTGGAGTGGGTGGTTGTGTTCCTTCCTGCCTTTGAGGATTAGTCGCAGGCAAGAGGTTTGATTACTTTGTTAGCAATATATGTATATATAATATTTGTTGTCACTTTCTCGCCCAAATCTCAAATCCAGTGTCTATGGCCCCGGTTATTTCAATTGTTTCGATGTGGAGTGGGTGGGGTTGTGTTTCCTGCCTGCCTTTGAGGATTAGTCGCAGGCGAGAGGTTTGAATACTTTGTTAGCAATATATGTATATATAATATTTGTTATCACTTTCTCGCCCAAATCTCAAATCCAGTGTCTATAGCCCCTGTTATTTCGTGAAAAAATTTTTAAGTTTTATTTTCTGTGAAAAATTTTTAAAAACAGTTTTCATTTTTAGTTTTCAAAATTTAGAAAATGTGTTTACTTTGCAAAAATTAAAACTGTTTTTAAAATCTGAAAATTGTGTAAATACATTCACTAAAACTATATATTATCTCTGTATATTTTATTATTTTTATTTTTTAGTTTTACAATTGATCTACATATTTCTTTTTATGTTTATAAACATTGCCACGATATAATCCTTGTTTTCAGTTTTCGTGAAAATACAAAAAACGTCTTTTTGATGTTTTTATATTTTTTTAAAAACTAAATTCATTTTCTTGAAAATAGTTTTCATTTTTTACAAGTAAATGCGTTTTAGGCTGTTTTATGCTTCTTTCTTTTCCCTTTTTGTTATTTGTTATTTGTTTTTTTTTTGTTTTCAGTCTGTTCACCATCTCCTCTATAAACTTCAAGCGATAATGTTATCTTCGGTTTACCAGCGGTCTCCTATCTTAAAGTGGCATCTTTTTTAGTTTTTTCCCTTACAAGGTACAAGGAAGAGGTTAGGTAGTGAAATTTCAAATTTGGTCCCCATAAAAAAATGGGGTTGGGTTGTTGGGAACGCTCACTAATTGGTAGTACAAATGTAGGGTTTTTCACTAATTGGTAGTACAAATGTAGGGTTTTTACATGAAAAAAAACAAGGTAAGCTTTGCACGTTCAAATTTAGAACATGTTTTGATGCAAGAAATTTCTAGAGCAAAAACATAGAATTTTGAAGGGCCAAGGTGTTAATCATCAGCATTCGTCAGTCTTGCTAGTCATTCTTGAGCCAAAATGTCGTGTTATAAGACATGCATTCAATTTGCTGACACGCCGATCCTTCTTTCAAATACAAGCAGCTCACAAAAAGAGACTTAAAGCGAGGCATGTATTTGCAAATTAGACATTAGATATCGTTACTGATACTAGTGTGTCTCTTATACTTGAATCAATATTAATGCAAAATACTGTCTGACTAACCACTTTGTCCCAATTTCTTGATTTCAATCGTACATTTATTGACTTACATGGCATTCAATTGATAATTGACTTACATGGCTTTCAAGAAATTCATATCAACACTTTCAAAAAATAATGTTGAACACATGAAGGTACATTGATATTCATCTTCTATTGTTTGAAAAGATTTAAAGTAAAAGTAGATATCCATTATTTGGAAAATAATAATAATAATAAATAAATAAATAACCGCACTAAGTTCACTATAAAGAATTGAACATGAGTTTTGGCTCAATAGTTCATGTCTCTCCCTTTAATGGGATGAGATTTTGAATTTCATTCCTGATGGATAAGGTTTTTGGCACATTTGTTGCCCCATCCCAATTAACAACTATACATTAACTCTATTGATGTATATCCTCGAGGGGAGTTCACTACAAGGAATTAAACTCGAAAGTCAAAATCTAGCCAGCTTATCCTCATATCTCACCACGTTCGTAAAATATTCCCACCAACCCCCACGAGACCTACCAGTCCCATGCATGCTAGCTATGAGCAAAATAACTAGTACAAAACTAAAATTCAGTTCATGAAATCACTCCCCAATAGAATGATTGATTCCATTGTGATGGACGTAAGGAGATGATATTCTTTCATTTTCTTTAGCACCTACTTAAAATGAGGGTAGTTTTCAATAGTGACCTTTCTATCTCATCCTGTCTAATATATTTGGCTGATAAATGAATTTTATACATCTCAAATTCGCAATCATAAAACCACTAAAAAACAAGAAAACTGTAAAGAGAGCCAAGCAGCTGAAAAAGAAGGCTAGAATTCCAATGGGTTCCATTCATCATCCAACATAATTAAACACTCCGTCCAGTCACTGATGACACAAACTCTAACAAAAAAAGACTCAGAAACACTACAATGGATGCTAAAAATGGACCAAACTTAGAACCCATATTCACTTTTGGCACGCGCAAAAACAACATGGAGAAATTAAAAGTGGAGCAAGAAACTGTTCTTTCAGCTACTCAACAATGCAGATAACCAATTTGACCCTGCAAAAGGGGAAATGCTAAAATTGTATTTGGCTACTCTTTTTTGGTGAAGTGTCGCACCGCGAAAGCTAAACCCAAGATCAAGAGGGGTACAAGCAACTGCAATAACTTGATCACAAACTCGGGGGTCTTATCAGGATTGTAAGTAGCTTGCTGGGGCGGACTGTATTTGCGTTTTAGAGGAACAGTTGATGCATCAATCTCGCCAATATAGTATTTTTCCATCATTTCTCTAGCAGAATCGCTGTGGCCAACATCTTCAAAATCATTTGTCGCATCTTTTCCTGCAACATTAATTCAGACAAAAAACAAGGATCAGAGGCTCATCAATCTGGATAAGAAAGATATATAAGGTTGATCAGATGAAATATCATATGCTTACCAGTGGCTGATAGTAAAACTTCATCGCCTCCAGGGTGATCATCCATGAATGAAGTTACATCATACACCTGATACACTAGCTTGAGACTTGGGAGTACACCAGTAATTAAAAGAAAAACGAAGAACGATGTTGTAACTGACTAACATACTGAACAATTATACAAACATAACATTACTTTTAGATATCAAAATCTGTGCCACAGCAACAACTGATCGTACAAAAAAAGTAATCACTGCATAATATATAAACATTTCCCAAAAACTATTTTAAAACTCCATTTGGTTGCTGAAAAAATGTAGGGATAAACCTTAGGCCCTGTTTTCCATCGTGCCTAATCAAACTATTTGGCTTAGGCCCTGTTTGGATTAACTTTGCCTAAAATCACTTTTGGAGCTCAAAATTGATTTGGAAACCTCAAACCTGTTTTTAAAGCCTCAAAACCATTATAGATTATGGGTTTAAAATCTGATTTTGGCCAAAGCTGGCCCCTAACTTCTGCCATAATCACTTCTAATATGAAAACTTTGACATGTGAAGAGATGGTTTGGATGGAACTCTAAAGACATGTGTGAAAAGAAAGTTCTCCGAAACTGATTTTAGGAGAAGCCATCCAAGCGAGGTCTTAGTTGAGGTAACTCTTTTAATTTACAAACCAAATTATTACTAGATGTATTGATCAATTATTTTATTTTGACGACAAAACTGAACGCAATATTTAAATCTTTTCTTTTCTTCGGTTTTCTCAGCCACCAAACAAACGGCAAATCATCAATCGAGAAAGTAAACGTTTCCAAATAAAATTGAAACCAAACAACTTTCAATTTTCCCTAAACAAAATCCGATTATTTTATTTTCTTTCATTTTCCTCAGTTTTCTCAGCAATCAAACAAATAGTAAAGGAAATCAATCCAAAAAAAAAGTAGTTTCCAAACACAAATGAAATCAATCAACTTCAAAAGAAGAAAATTAAATCCGAGTAAAGATTCAAAATTTCAATATCTACCATCATAAACCGCAATACATACATGTCAATATATATATATATGAAATCAGAGTAAGATCTGACCTTTCCAGATATAATAAGCCAGCAATCCTTGGTTTTGTTGTGCACAGCGACTTCCTCGAATTTATGAATCTTCGGATCTGAAGCCATTTTTGATGCACCTGCTTACAAAAACACAATTAAAAGCAGTACAATAGATAACAAAAACACGGATTCTGAATAAAATCAAGGAAAATAATTGAATCTATTTGCTTTATTACGAGAGTGACGGAGACTTGCGAAACGGATATGCCTCTCTCTCCCTCTCTCTCCCTTTCACACAGAGACATACAGCAAATTCTCAATCTTACCAGATCCGGCAGGCGAAAGGAAGAATTTATATGTGAAGACCTTGCGGAGTTGGAGAATTGACCTCGAAGATTCAATGAAATTACAGTATCACTCATAATGGGTGGGCTTTGAGTAACGGCGACTCTCTCACGTGATCCACGCGTTGCAAGGTTTATATTTTGTTTTTAGATTACTTGGAGAGGATTCGAACACTGAATCTATTATATTTCTTTTTGTTTTTTTTTCTCCATTCTGCAGTTCTACTCTACTACAATGCTTACAACATATGCTATTATAGGGTGCACCAAACGCAATTTTATTTAAGGTCATTTTTATAGGATGAAATGTAGAATTAACTTTGAAAAGTTGATCATTGGCCTATATGAACTATGTTCGCCAAAAATTATAGTGATCCAATGGTCAGTTTCTGAAAAAACCAACTAGAAAAAACTTGGGACATTTTAAAGAACAAAAAAGTCACAAATTTTCACCTTGCCATTTTTCAGAAGTCGACCATTGGATCATTACAATTTTTGGTAAACATGAAATTCATAAATAGTTCATTTAATCCAAAGGTCAGTTTTTCAAAATCGGTTCTGCATTTTATTCTATAGAGGTCACCTTATACAACTTTACATAAGGTGCACTATAAAATAGAAGGACTGCGGTTTAGATTGGTTGTTCCATTCATCTCTCTCTTAAGTTGTGTAGATTAAGGGACTTTATGGGATAGCTTCAACTCGCATTATTTAAACCGAAGTAGAGATCTATTATTATAAAAGCAGAAGTCAATTGTGTTTAGAAATTGTATTTTGAAAGTGTTTTTGATACTAAAAGTACTTTTATAATATGTTTGGATACCATCCAATAAAGCTGCTTAAAATCCTGTGAATAACAAGAGCATGATTAGAACTTTGTAATTTTCATTAAATAAAAGTAGAAGCAATCTCCTTATGCTTTTCTTAAAAATAGTGTCGTAGTGCTTGTATGGATAGAAAAGTATAAATAACATAAGTTGATGTTAGTGTCCAAAAGCATAAGTTGAGTATGTTTGGCTAAAGAGAGAAGTAGAAAATGAATTTTTTTGTGCTTTTAGGATGAAGCACCTAGGAACCTCATTCTCATAAAAATATAAGGTGTTTTTCATTAATAAAATTTGCAAATGCTAACCTTGACTCTGTAGGTGAACTTCACTAAAATTTAATTCCCTTCGTGTCCCAACGTTGCCTTTTGCACTCAGCTTTGTATTAATATTTATATGAAAAATAGTTAAATTTAGTAACTTATTTATACTTGGGGAAATTACGGATTGACCCCTGTACTATCTGTAAAAAACACTTTGTACCATTGGATTATCAATTGTGATAGATTAACCCACTGTACTATCAATTTGCGATAGATTGCACAATTCTCTCAACTCATCGAACGTCTATTTAATAGAAAGAAAGCCACGTGCATTCATACCTTCACTTAATATTGGTAGAAAAATACATTCACGTGAACGCACTTAAAGACTTCTGCCTATTAAACAGATGTCTAGTTAGCTAATGAAATGGTGTAATCTATTACAAATTGATAGTATAAGGGTCAATGTGTTACAATTGATAGTTCAGTGGTACAAAGTGTTTTTTACTAATAGTACATGGGTCAATTCATATTTTTCATTTTATAATTTTATTGCCAAGTAGGAAAATAAAACACTTTTTTGCAAGGATAATAGTATCAATTCAGGATTATAACTGGCTTTATTAGATGGTATCTAACTATCCAATGAAAGCACTTTTAGAGTCTAGCAGCACTTTTAAAATACGATTTCCAAACACAGCCGATTTCTTCTTATACTTAAATAGATTTATATTTCTGCTTTAAAAACAGAGGTTAAAGCTATTCCAAACTGTAGTTGCTTCATCCTAAAAGAATTAAAAAATAGCTTACCTATTTTTCTCTTTTTAAACCAAAAAGATCTGGATTGTACTCTTGAACACAAAAAATTACTTTTGGTAATTATACATCCCTTTCCAAACAAGTAATAATTCCTAAAGTAGTTTCTATTGAAGCCCGACATAATCTTGAGTTGGGTGATAATTTTTCATTCCAACTTCAAATCTTACTTCATTAAATGTCAATCAAATCAAAGTGTCAAGAATAGTCTTGATAATTATATCTCAGAAATCAAAGTCAAGGTTTGACTTCTTTCTATTGGTTCAACCACCAACCAAAATTTTCTAGGCATTAACTCTGCAAGAAAGAGTTGTACCTCATAAAATCAAAAGGTTTTAAGTTTAGAATTTTTTTTTCTATGGAACCAACAACTCCCAACAAAGTATTTTCAGTATTAATGATTTAAAGTATATATTCAGTGTTGTGGGAAAAAAAAATTGATATAGAGCGGACAGTGACATTGCTGTTATGCAATAATTAATCTCATTGATAAATAAAATAAAATAAAATAAAAATTTTATTTGGAATCAATAAAAATGTTTCCTCCATGAAACATCTTAATTTAATTAATACAAGTTATATATTCAAAACTTAACCTTACAAATTATAAAAATAGGATGGGTACTTAACTAGGCAAAGATATAGGATTTTATATCATACATGTATCTTAATATAATTAATACAAATTAGAAATTCAAAACTTAACCATACAAATTAAAAAAATTAGGGCATGTTACGTAATTTAGGTAACATATAGCTGAGTCTGGATCCTCTACTTGAGCTTGGATATGCTTGGGTGATGTTGATATGAAATTTTATATTATACATGTATCTTAATATATAATTAATACAAATTAAAAATTCAAAACTTAACCATACAAATTATAAAAATTAGAGTTATAAATCAAATGGTTTTAAGTTTAGATATTCAATTTCTATAAGGAAAAAGAAAAACATAGATATATGTAGAAGTCACAATCAGAGTTATTTAAAAAAAACAGAAAAGGTGTAATTCGAAATGGATTCAATTTAATCCAAATTTTTAAATGATATTTTGACACGAATGGTTTGATCCATTTTAAAAGTCATAATTAAATGAATTGATATAAATCATATAATATTCATAAATAATAACATAATTATCTATATATGTAAATATAAAAGTAAACTGGGCCCCATGAACAATTTATTGTTAAAGTCGGTATTATTATGGTGGTGTCATCAGTCATGCAACACAATAATAACTATTAACTAATGTGTCATGTGTGTGGCATAAAATAAGTTGGCATCTTGCAACTTGCATTGTGTCGGACAACAGCAGCTACCCTTCCATTCTTGCTTGCTCCAGAACTACCTGAATTTTCTCTCCAACCAAACGCCATTCCTCTAATTCTCAGTCGAGAATGTGAAGGAAAATAAAACAGAAAATCGCTCTA
Organism: Hamamelis virginiana; assembly: GCA_017140935.1. Lineage (NCBI taxonomy): Eukaryota > Viridiplantae > Streptophyta > Magnoliopsida > Saxifragales > Hamamelidaceae > Hamamelis > Hamamelis virginiana. The sequence continues at coordinate 645,259 of JAESVK010000651.1, read as the reverse complement.
AAAATGAAAATGAAAGGGCTCAAGACTACCCCATCATCTTCGACCGTTCGATTCCTGGGTCTACTCAAACAACCCGATTCCGACCTAAACCCGCTCGAGTTGAACGAGTCAGACGTCGTTTGGTCCTCCGATCTCTCAGATTCAACCCCTACCGATTCCAACTCGCCTTCCTTTTCTGCAACATCAAATTCTCCGACCAATCACCGGCAAGATTCCCAAATCCGACCGGCGAAGTTCGGCTTATCCGCCGTACTCTCCGACGACCTTCTGCCGCCTCTACTCCGTCGAAAACCTTCTCTAAACCCCTCACTATCGGCCGCGTCTGCAGCTCGAACCATCCCGCCGGTGCCGCTTCCGCGGTCGGGCTCAATCTCGGACGAAATGACCGGCTCCGGCTCAGGGAAGTTTCTTCAATCGGCGCCGGTCAACGTGCCAGCGTGGCCGAGATGGAAGGAAGGTTCAGCTCATCGTCTTGCTTTGGGACATTTCGATGAAGATGGAGAACAACCGGAGGAGGAGATGCTGCCGCCGCACGAGATTGTGGCGAGGTCACAATTGACGACGTTTTCGGTCTTCGAAGGCGTTGGGAGAACGCTCAAAGGGAGGGATTTGCGCCGTGTTCGCAATGCAGTTTTTCAGAAAACAGGTTTTCTTGATTGAAAAACTCCATGAGCTATTTGTAATTTTAATTTATGCTTTATGTGATCATTCTTGAGCTGAATTGAAAGCCTATGGGCTCCTTTATTATGGCAGTTATTGGTGAATCATGTATCAATGTTATCAATGTATGCTATACTGTTCTTAGTTGATTTCACCTCGTAATAAATGAATGCTTTGGGAATTAGATTGAAAGGGGTAAGCCTTTTCTGTCTTCTCATTTGGAAATGTTATGTAGTCATTGATTTAATTGAAATGTATCGTGAACTTATAGTTCTAGTTGGTCCGTATGCATTTTCTTTTTAATTGTTCAAAGGAAATGAAGCTGTTTTTGCATTTTTGATGGTCAATTTGGTCACTCTAAATATTTATTTTGCTGTAGTTCTTTTCAATGTATATGACTTATGAATATTTGAATAATTCTTTTTTCTAACCCTTAGTAGACTAGTTTTTGGCTTTACATTTTTTTTTTTTTAGGACTTTTTTTCCTGAGTTATGAGGCAGGAAACTCATGTACGAGTATTGTTAGTGGGTTAGTAGGTTTCGACGAAGATAGGTGGCCTTACAGGGATTCCAACCCACTCATGGGATACGAATCCTAGGTGGTTTATCAGCCAACCTGAATAGCATTTTGGGCTTTACTTTTGTTACTTGTGTCTACACTACTTCTGCTGCCAGGGAAGCAAACTAAGAGCAGCTCCAACGCATTAGCTAAAGGAGGAGCCAAAGCTATTTTTTTTGCTAAAGGTTCAAACTTGCATATGCTCCAATGCATTAGCCAAACATCCATCCAAATTTTGGCTCTAGCCATTATTTCCAAGAATGCATAGGGAATTGTGTTTGGTTGTGAGGGAAGAGAGAGATAGAAAGAAAGAGCTAAAATATAGCTCTTATGCAGTGGAACACTTCTAGCCAAATGGCTAGTTATTTTTACTATAGCTAGCCAAAAGATGGCTTTCAACTTTGAAGTTCCAAAAATGGCTTTTTAGCATTGGAGATGCTCTAAGGAAACACGAGTACAATGCTGGATTAACTGGAGGTTAAAGTTAAATTATTGGTGTAGAACTGGGTGTGGAAATTGAATGGGGTGTGATGAGTATGAAAATTAGGTTGTTTTATTTATTGAAATTTCAAACAAGGGTTCTTCAGAGTGGGAATTTTTAGCTTTTGTTACGGCTGTTGTTGTAGTCTCAGAAAAGGAAACATTTAGAATTTTGTATGTTTTTAAATTGTAGTCCCCTCTATCACCATACACTAAAACATTCAGCAGCCCAACTCAACAAAGCCTTTTTGAGCTGTGCTAAGCTTGTCGGTTAAAAGGAATTTCAGCAAGGGTTTGGAGATACTTTACCAAGTTGTCTATTATTTTTTACATTGTTGGTTATATTAGATGAGGATTGGGTGATAGGATGGAGCGTAATCTTTCTTTTTCAGCATTTTGTCAGTGACACCTCCTTCTAATTTGTGATTGCTCCTCTGAAAGTTGCTTGGGATCCCTTTCAATCTAAAGTTCTTTAGGATGCTGTTTCCAATTAAAGCATTTATCCTAGATTCCCAATATCATTCCCAACACCCAATCAGATCGATCTGATGGCTCCACTAAAAGGCACTAGGGAACCATTTGCTTTCTTAGTTTCTTCCCTGGCCCACCTGAATTGAGGTTTGCTTATTGGTAAATCAAGTATTCAAGATGGGTATTGGTTGTTTTCACTTCCTCTTAAATAATGTTGGTGGTAGAAAATTGGATTTTCAGATATTTGGTTTTGACGATGTTGTCTGAAAGATTAATTAGTAAGAAGATAGCGATCATAAAGTAAAATTATAGTATTTATTAATTTATTGAGTTCTTTTCAATCTACTTTGGTTGAGGTTTATACCGCTTTCACCTAGAGTTATCAAAAATATTACTGCTGGCATCTTGGCTTCAGGTTGCTGAGCCGATACTTGCATCGAAACCTCTTTAATACGTCCACTCAAGATTATAACATTGTATAACTAAAACTAATCTGAACATTGTATTGAAATTTTATTTATACCAAAAAATAATGTAAAATTCGCTATCTTTATATTCCGCTTTAATCAAAGTTTTCAGGAAAAGCTTGAATTTATCTCTCCCAAGGGCTTTTACATCTTCTAAGTCCGTAGGTGATAATTCAACAGAAAATGGGAAGTCTGCACTGAAATAACCTAATTTCTTGATGGCAACCGTCATGTTTGCTGAATTCCTTTTTGTCAAGTAAATGATCCATTCTAGAAGGCCTTCATAGAAGTGTGGTCAGGTTATCTTCCCGGCTGTGCCCTATCTTTTAGGAATTGAATGCCTCTAGTGGGAGTCATGGGACCACTTCATAATGGTTCTTCTCTGCTCCATCTATATCTAACAGGAATGCAGGCTTCAGACCATTGCCCTTCAAACATTAATGCAAAAAGTGGGTTTCATTTCGTACAATTTTATCACACACTACATAATCAGAAGCTATTAGGCTAAAATATGGTAAAAAAAGAAAAAGAAAAAATAATTTCTACCAAACAACTATAAGAAACAAAAGCAGCAAAGTTAATTATCATTTTGTCATGTGCAATACTCTTGCTTGCTGGTCACCAAACATACATCTTGTTTTTATTAAAAATAATTGGAGTCTATATGAAGCTCTCATATTTACTGAAAAATTTTTATTTCCAATATTAAAACCACGTCTTAGGTATGGTTTTTGTTGGATCCTTTCAGGAACTCCTCTCGTTCAGTATAAGCAAATGTTCAGCTGTTTGCCAAGGTCAATTGCCTGGCCTGGTTTTACTCTATGAAAAATTGTCTGGTTCATGTGGATTTCTTCATTGTATGGTTGTGAACTTGGAACCCTTCTTGACCAGTTGTGGAGCTTTTATCTGTAATGCTTTACCTGATATGCAACATTTGCCCCGTTCTACCATTCTGGTCTTAAAAAAGCTATGCATTCAGTTGAAAGCATTAGATTTCATATGTTCTCACATACCTCTCAGTCCTCTGCTTTAGCGCCATTTTTGAAGTGAGCTGGTGCTCATAGCATTATTAAGTAGGGTGTGAGGATGCATAGCTAAAATGCAGAGAATAGGAACTCACTTTTCAAGGGTTGTCCTTCACCCAGACTGAAGCCAAAAGCGACTCATCTTATAAATTATCAGAAGTAGTCTAGTACAAAATTCATTTGTTTGTACACATTTTGACTAACCTAACCTTTCTTGCCACTTGAGTTCATATGGGATCATTCCTACGTTGGTTTTGATACATTTATCTTAAAATGCTGCATTATTGTCTTTTATATGAAAATAGGCAGCCTCTCTATCCTAGCTATTGTTTTCTGAAACTTGAATTTCAGAAAATGCCTGCAATTGATAATTATTGTATACAATTATTATTTTTTTCCTTCTTCTTCTATTTTTCTATCCTATCTCTCTCCTTCTGTTTTTTGCCCCCTCTGCGTCTGCCGTGTTTTCGAGAATTCTCTAAGAAGCCAAGAAGCTCATACAGATTGGAGGATTAATCTTGGCCAAAGCGAGGATAGAGGAAGGGAGAATCCACAACCCATCTCCACATATCAATCCAGATGCAACTGCAGGAACCATCAAACCTGCCTTCTTCTTGTTGAGCTTGTGCCACACAAACACAATCAAACTTCCCATGCACATATCAATTGCAAAGTAAGCCCCAACTAGGAAAGGCACAGCCATGGCCATTGGAAGTGGAACCCATTTCCCAATCTTCTTCGGGGTGAGGTCTCTCAGCAAGTTGGCGGCTATAGCAAAGGCGAAAAACCCATAACAGAGCTGCAAACAATGCCTGGGCAGGGCGGAGAAGCCTTCAACACCTAAAATTGCCATGTTTCGATATATGATGGCATAAGGAGCTTTGTATTCTCCATCCGGGTTCCCCACATCAAAAGCCTTGTAGAATAGAAAGAACGTGAGAGGAGCTACCACACAGCCTATGGCTGTTCCAATGGCCTGGCTAAGAAGCATTGAACGAGGGGAAGTTAAAGTGAGATAGCCAGTCTTGAAATCATGCATCAAATCAGAGGAGATGGAGACAATGGATTTAATCAGACCGCAGCCCACAAGTCCAGCAACCACTCCAGAATCTTTCCCAGCCAATGCAGCAAGAACAAAGAGGGCCACTTTCCCATAATTATAGGCCATGTTCATGTCAGTTAGACCAGCACCGTATGCATTGCAGAAGCTAAGAGAAGGTGCAAGAATGTAGGCAGCAACAACATAGTACCACTTCAGCTCAGGGAACATGAGCGGGATCACAATGATGGAGAAGATGGAGAAGATCATGTACCCTGTACATGCTACCCACACGGGAATGCTTTCTCTTACGAACAATTCATTTCGTTGAAGATCATCAAGCGGCTGAGTCTGGTTATCTGAAACTGCAGCAAGGAGAAAGTAATATTAGCAAAATTTTACATACCAAAACTCAAAAGGATTTATCAAGACCTGGATAAACAGGCTTGGTTCCCCTCTAGTTTAGCGTCTCTTTGGTTGACCGGACACCAATATCAGCACACCCAATCATTATCTGAAGGGTCAGGCCTGCCAATATGGGAAGCTGCGATTGGTAAGAGGAAAAATGGCATTGCGCTAAGCTTGAGAGGAGCCACACCTAGTAAACATGGTGTAAAGTTGCCCATTTACATGGTTTGGGGTTCCTGCGGTTCATTCTGGTATGTATGCTTCTTCCAGTGAAAAAAAGTATCTTCAGAAAATTATAGAGCCCATCTCCTAGAATGAGAGCAATGGAAATAAAAACCTGCACATCACATAAAGAAATGGTAAGTTGGTTTTTGCTCAGAGCCTCAGATTCGAACTCCATGGTCAAATTTCTTGCGACCTTCAGAAGGGAGTTCAGCTTGAGGAAATGTCAAGGTAAATGTGTTATTCACAGACCTTGTAACCATTTAAACTCTTCATGCTGCTTTCTGGTAAAGTTTCAGGGAACCAATTTCCTTTAAGGTCACTTATCAGTGGCCACATTACCCCCCAAGATAGCACAGCACCAAGGAGCAAAGATAAGTTAACAAGATGGGAACAGATCATTCCTGCTCCGATGTAAGTCATGCTGAAGTCAAAGTAAAATCTGTAAAATTAAAAACAGCTTTTGTTAACAATGATGGAATGACAAATCTCAGGTAAGGCTGAAATAGTGCAGAGGAAAGATGCAGAGTACGACGATTGTCTCCAAGCTTTCAGGCCGAATGTTGGAAAATTTGAGAATCCGCATTGCGCTCCACCAGAATAGAACCACTGGAAGAAACCCCACAAGAAACTGATCGAGAAGAATTTCATGAAGCCACGAACCTGCTTCCTGTGAGAAACATGGCAAATTGTTTGAGCTGTTTTCACACTTGGGTTTTATCTAGTTTTTAATATGAGAAGACAAGAATTCATAAGAAAAATGGATCGCATACTTGGCCATGTCATCTCCACGAGGAGTATGGAACCCATTGATGAGAACTGCAGTAGCAGTTCCACTAGGGTAAGTCAATTTGTAGTCTATTATCATGATCTGCACAACAGAAGTAAGAAAAAATGAACAAGCTATTCCAAGTTTCACAGAGAAATTGCTTTACTCTCTTATCTTTTAGATGTGATACTGGTAAATTAGAAATGTATAAAAAAAAAACAAAGGTAAGTCATGTTCTTCTTAACAAAAAAAAAAAAGTCCAGCTCGTTTGCTTGTAGTGGCGTGTTGGGATCGGGCTTAAGTTTGTGCCACAACACGTCACGTCAAGCATATGTAAGTCCATCCAACGGACAAAAATGAAACTCCAGAGCTTATGAAATCATCTTGGTGTTTGATGTCACATCAACCATAAGTCCATCCAACTGACGAAAATGGGATTTCATGCTAAACAAGCATTGATACTTGACGTCTACCTCATTTCCGTCGGTTGGATTCTCCTCACTAGACGCGGCGTGCTTTACACTATGTTTGGATTGAGAGAGTTGGAGAGAAGAGAAGAGAAGAGAAGAGAAACATTTTAAGTTTCTCCCGTTTGGATTGAGAGAGGGGGAGAGAAAGGGGAGGAGGGGGAGAGAAAGGGGAGAGAAAAGGAGGGTTATTTTGTTCTCTCCAAATCGGAGAGAAATGGAGAGAAGAGAAGAGAAAGGGAAGACATGAGGGGTAAATTTACTAATTTGCCCTTTCTCTTCCTTCATTAGCTTTTATTCTCTTTTTATGTAAGTAAGGGTAATATTAAAATTTACACCTTAAAATCTTCTCTTCTCTTCTCTTATGAAGGCTATCCAAACAAGATGGAGAGAAAGTCATTTAACTTTCTCCCCTCTATCCAAACAAGGTGGAGAGAAAATCATTTAACTTTCTCTTCTCTTCTCTTAATGAGTTTCTCTTCTCTTCTCTCCAACTCTCTCAATCCAAACATAGCCTTAATCGCACCGATTAAAGCACGATCTGAATACTTCAAGACAAGCAAAGGAGGCAGACTCTCAAAACTGGCCAATTAAATTGTGCGAAATTTGCAGAACATCAATTCCTTGAATAAAGTAATAAACTACCACCAAATCACTAAGCAAACCATTTCAATCATTAGAAAAATGAAAAAATGAAGCAAAGAACAATACCTTTCTAAGAGGAACTAATGCCAACAACCCAACAAAGCTGCTTACAAAGAGGAAGCCAGTCATCCAACCAAGCTTTAGTTCCTTGTAGCTTCCAGGAGTATTCCCCTCTGTATCTACCCCTGCTTGCTCATATGTCTTCTTGTTCAAACCCAGCAGATAAGACCCAAAACCACCTGCAATTCCATAATCAAACACAGAAAACCAAGAATTAAGCACATTCCAATAACACCCATGAAAATTGGACATGAATTCAAAATCTCTTAACTTCCAACTGGAACCAGAGGACAACCAAACTACTCGTACTTGACTCGAGATCAATAAAAATCTCTTCAGGTTGGCTTATAGGATAAACGAGATAATTAGAACAAATCTTATTTTGAACTCGTTAATTTATTAAGTTAAGCAAGCTCAAGTAAAATACTATTTGAGCGGATAAGTTTATTAATATTTTAAATAATCAAATTACTCCATCTTGGATAAAAATTAATTCATAAAAAGCTAGTTTGAGCTTGCCCTACTAAAAAAAATAATCAAACTCAAATCATATATTTCAACTCATCTCAGCTCGATATTCAATTAGATAAAATGCTGGGTTGAGCTCGCTTGAAAACACCTGATATTACAAGTTATATATATATATATATATATATATATATATATATATATATATATATATGCAAATTCAAATCATATATTTTAACTAGGACTACTATTTTACAGCCCTACCTCCAACAGCAATGCTGTAACATGCAACAGCACAAGTCTGAATTATGGTATTCTCCTGGCGAGTGAATGGAGTTGAGACAATTCCAGCCTGCTGAAGCAGCTTTGTCCATGTCCTGATGAAGACAAAGGCGAGAAGGGCAGCTGAGACGTTGAGATTGGGGACGAGCCCTGTTGTGAGGTTGAGTTTCATCACTATCACACTGTAAATCACTCCGATTACTAAGCTTGCGATGATTCCACGAACTGTGATCTGTTTTGTCCATGGTGCGATTCTCTTCAATTCCTCTGCATCGTCTCGCACTTCTTCGAATTCCTCGTTTTCGATCTCCTCTGTTTTGTTCTTTGATTCGTCTATGTTCGTGTTCCCCATTTAGATGATATGATCAGATCAGAATTTTCTTCTTCTTCTACCTCGTCTTAATTGATCAAACGCGAAATCACAGTAATGAGAAAATGGGTTTTTTTTTATAATAAGAATCTGTTGATGAAATTGAAGAATCAAAACAGAGATGGATCTCACCTGGGTAGTCTTCTTGAGCAGAGGAAGATCGCCAGAAAGCTTACAGAGCCAAAAAAAAATTGGTTCTTTGTATTCTTCTTCAGTGCATTATTGAGAATCTGTTGCCTTTTTCAGCCTGTTTATCAAAAACCTCTGCAGAAGCTATGGAAACCTTAAAATTATCAAATGGGTCTTCACCTTCCTCTGCATAGACTCAATAGAAATGCTTCACAAAACATTCATGAAATGGCCACAGATCCCCAACACACCTAAAGCCTGAAAACCCACAAATTCCCACATCTGTCTCTCTCAAATCACTATAGACCAAGCTTATCTGACATAATTCGCTGCTATAATCTTAAGATTTATAGCAATGGAAGCAGCAAACAAAATACCAAAAACAGAGAACCTTTGCAAGTACTAATGTGAAGTAAAACAGAGAACCTTCGCATGTACTAATGTGAAGTACAAGCTAAAGCTTTGTACTGCACAACAAATTACCTTATCAATCAAAGACAATCAAGGAAGCACTAAGAGGAAGCACTAAGCTATTAAATTTGAACAGCACTCAAAATTGTTAAACCTTCTCGTTGACTCCTCTCTCTCTCTCTCTCTCTACAAAACTGGGTAGTACAAGCCAAAAGCTTTGTACTGCACGACTAATTACCTCATCAAAGCAGCACTGCGCCATTAAATTTGAACAGATGTTAGGCCCCAAATCAAAATTTTAAGCCTTCTCGTTGACTCCTCTCTCTCTCTCTATAACTGTAAAAATCAAGGTGGGCGATGATAATGGAAGCGTTTCAAGGCTGGGATTGGACTCCTCTTCCCCTTTAAAAGTTCCTCTCTTTTGTACACTTCTCAAGAATACATTAATCGTCCCTGTTTCTGGCGTGTGGTGGAGAGAGAGAGAGAGACTGTTTGGTGGGCCTAAAAGTTGACGGAAAGGCCCTTGTTACACCGAATGGTATCCATTGGTCTGATTTGACATAAAATTAAGTGATGATCATACACGCGCTTTCCGCAACACAAATCATTGAATGCGTCAGGTGGGGTCCACGTAATTAAAGATGCAGTTTCTACCGTGTCTGCACGCGCTTTGGAGGAGCGTGGGTTTGGACTCTTCTAAGCAATTGGAATTTTCCTAAGGATTAAAAAAGTGAAAATGCCAAAAAAGGTAATGACAAAGGCTGGAAATGAGATATTTTTCATTTAATTTCTCTTTTAGTGTCCCTGTTATATTGGAAATGCTTACGTGTTGAACATGCACACAGAAAACTAAATGTGAGTGACAACTGATTGTTGGTTCTCGGCTTTTGCTGACATATGTGATGCTCATCAATTCCTCCCCTCCTTTTTTAGGTTCACGCAGAATCCCAGAAATGGGAAGACAGATCTGACCTGTTGCATTATTCTATGGGAAAAAAACAGTGGATTAGGAGCCAGCCATTAGCGGTCAGCGTCCGGATTTGCTGGTGAGCAGCAAATTGCTCATTACCTAGTGAGCAGCCTCACGGATGGCGACACGGAGGCAAATCCAGCAATCCAAGAGCTACTGTGCAAAACGGCAGGTTGGGTGTCGTTTTGAGCCAAACACGCACGTTGGGTGTTGTTTGTTTAGGAAGAAACCGCAGACACCACTAACCCCTCAATCAACTTATCTGTGACTTTTCCTCTGAACCATTTCAAGAACCTTCAATGGATCCGTTTTTTCCCCTTTCACCACCACTTTAGAACTCTCGCAATCTGTCACAACATCTTCGACCAAACACACCCACAATCACATTCACCCCTTTAATCAAATTAATCAAATTACTAAAAAAAAAAAAAACACAGGGAACAGATCTTAGAAATTAAAAAACAGGGGACAGACCTTCGAAACCTTTGAGGCTTCTTCGAACTTTCCTTGCACATCCTTCACAATGCACGAAGACTTTCAAGACAATTTCTTGAGGTGGTGGTGTTTCTTTTGAGTCCTCTGCTGCTGCTTCTGCTTTCTTCTCTTCTTTTTTCCCCTCCTCACTTAGCTTCTTCTCCTCTGGTTTCTTTGCTTCTTCTTTCTTTTCTTTCTTCTCTTCCTCTGGTTTCTTTGTTCCCTCTGCCTTTTTCTCTTCCACTTTCTTCTCCTCTGCTTTCTTTTCTTCCTAAACAAACAACACCCAACCTGCGTGTTTGGCTCAAAACGACAACCAACCTACGCGTTTTGCACAGCAGCCCTTGGATTGCTGGATTTGCCTCCGTGTCGCCATCCGTGCGGCTGCTCACTAGGTGGTGAGCAATTTGCTGCTCACCAGCAAATCCGGACGCTTAGGGGTCATGCAATGTGAATGTGCTATGAAAAATAATAATTATAAAACATAATAATATAATATATACACCATTCTTAAATTATAAATTAAATTCATCAAATCTTAGTGAAATTTAAAATTAAATAAATAACATTTTAAACTATAAAGTTATAATATTTTAAACTATAAAATTATAATATTTTTGCACTGTATCTCTTTTCATTTTTGAGATTCAAGAGAATTGTGTTGACACAATTTATAATTCATAAAGAATTATTTGTTCAGTTTTCGTAATTTAGAAGAGTTATTTGTTCAATTTTGAAATTATGAAGAGTTTTATGAATTTGTCGAGTAATTTAGGGAGTAATTTGATTTCCATAGTTTGGAGGTTCTTTGTGTAGCTTTCAATTCGAAGGCAATTTTGTGAACCTAATTTATATTTTTAAAATTATTTATTTGATGGGGGTTTCATTTCTTTTGTTTGTTGATTTACAGTGGCAAATTAGTAGTACGTTGATGAAAATTTCAATCTCTTTGGGTTTTAATCGATTGATAAATTCAATGTATATTTTCATTGATGAATGTAATAGTACTCAATTTCTCAACCTCTCAATATCTTCTAAATTAATAGAACAGTTGATTTTAGTATTTACAGCTCAGAAAGTGAAAGATTTTAAGTTTGACTCTCTCTGCTGTCAGTTTAATTTTTCAAGCAATTATTGATACCGAGTGAACGATAATGTAACACCCCACACAGGGTAACCCCTATGCGGAAATAATACAATAC
>JAESVK010000651.1:607424-633671 GCA_017140935.1 Hamamelis virginiana | reverse complement strand
TCTCATCTTCCATTCTCAAATTTATCTACCACTCTCAAATTTAGCTACCACTCTTAGATTCATCCACCACTCTTTCATTCATCCACCATTCATATATACCCACCATTCACATTTTAGATGTCACCCAAGGGTGTACATAATTTCTCATGCACCCTTCTTAATTGATGACCACATGGCACATTTCATTGCCCAATGGCAAAATGCCAAGTGTATATTAAAATATAATAACAACAATCACATATATAAATAGATAAAATATATATATATATGCTAAAAAAAATTTTCGGGGTCTTACAGATAACTATACTTATATACGAGAATTTGTCCAACTAACGATTTGGATAACTTGTTGATAATAGAGACGGGGCCAGCCCTGAGATTTTGGATGCCCTAGATGGGCTCCTAAAATGTTGCCCCTACTACATATTGACTAAAAAAAAAAGCATGTAAAATTTTAGTTATTTATCCTTAATTTCTCATGAGTTAAATGTACAACAATCAATTCACAGAGCGCGTTCTCAATAGGCTAACCTTGAACTTCTTATCACTGATTCACCATTATATATATATATATATATATATATATATATATAAGCTAAAACCTATAACAATCAAATCAGAAAAAATATTTTTTATAGGCTCACCCCTAACCTCCTATCATAATTACAAATTAAACTAATAAAGAAGACCTACAACAATCAATTCACTATGAAGGTTTTCAATAGGCTCATCCCTAACCTCATATCATCATTACAAATACAACAATTCTTTTTGTCCACCCTTGTTGTCCTCTCTCTTTCGTCATCTCTTGTGCATTTGACCAACTTGAAAGTTTAATAAGTTATTTTGAAAAATCGACAGTTGGATTTGATACTCCAATTATTCGTATAAAAAATACAAAAAATCACATTGATCCAATGGTTGGTTTTTCAAAAAATAGACTATGATAGTTTTTCACAACTTTTTCATTATATTATACAATTTTTCTCAAAATTGCAAAAACCAACCATTGGATCAATGTGATTTTTTGCATTCATGATAAGTATAAGTGAAATATCAAATCCAACGGTAGATCTCCCGAAATAACTGTTCCAAGTTGTTCAAATGCACAAGGGAAGACAAAAAAGGAGGACGAATGAAATTTTCCTTACAAGTATATCGAACAAATAAACAATCAATTCACAATGAGAGTTTTCAATAGGCTCACCTGAAACCTCATGTCATCATTACAAATATATCAAACTAATAAACAATATTTGATTATAACTTTTGAATATAATTCCATTAAAATGAATATAATTCAACTATATTTCCATAAATGTGTCAAACATACATAGAACAATGACATCAAGAAATTGCTTATCCAAAAAAAAAATGATACCAAGAAATTAACAAAAATCATATTCTAAAGAAAAATTCAACAACAAAAAATAGATGCTAAATAGTACAACATATATAGTATATTAGGGTTTGACCCTTTGAACTGTCATTGAATAAAAATTGGTTGTCTATGTATTATATCACTATTAAGATCAAATTTAATGCCCCTAAATTTTATTAAAAAAATAGATGCCTAAGGCGATTGCCTGTTAGGCCTGCCCTCAAGGCCGGCTCTGGATAGAGAGAGGAAGATAGATATTTGCTTAAGAAAGGTACCTACTTCACCTTTGAATATGAAATGCTTTGCAAAAGTAACTTTATAACTATTTGAAAAAGGGTTAGCTTTTACCCCAATGTGTATACAAAAAGTATGTAAAAATAACATCAGTTTTGGAATTGATAGATTGTAGGTTTTGCTTGCCATACACTTAGCAGGAATTTTGTACATTAATCCATTTTTACACTTTCTTGGTCAGAAAAATTAATGTAATATCTCTTTTTGTTAACATTAAAATTTTTGCACCAATGCGTTCGTCTTTCAGATTACGTCAAGTTCATTATTAGTTGATTTTTTCTCTTTCCACTTTGTCAAAAAATAAATAAAAAATAAATATTTTTTATTTCTTTTTCCCAATATTAGTTAGAGTGACATCAAGAAGTGACATACCACAGCCTTGACCAAATTGGTTGTTGATCATTTCATTGCTTAAGTTATGAATTCATGCTTGCTAGCTAGTTGGTATTAAAAATGGCAAGGCTCCTTGAAACAAATTGCTACTTTTGAAAGAAAAAACACTAATGCATGGCCAATGGTACTTGGGATTTGAATCGATCGACCTAGAATTTATGTGCGATTTTTTTTTTTTTTTTTTGTAATTAGAATTCTTACTTTTTATGTGAAAAACATTCATTCATCCACACTCGTATGTGAAAAGATGAATTTTTGTTTTTGTTTTTTTTTATTTTACCAATGGACATTTGTTAAAAGATACAACTTCAGGAATAAAATAAATAAAATAAAAATAAAAAACCATCTCCCAACCTCTGCCACTAAGGTCTCCTTTTAAAAAAAAAATATCCCAAAAAAATTGACCGAAAAGTGTCTCTCAAATGACGTATCAGATAATCCAATCCTTATATTTTTTAGTGAATTCTCTCTCCATAATAAATGATAGGTTAAGATTCATTTGAGATGTTTTTTGGGGATATAACCCATAACCCCCTATTGTAGTAGTAGTAGACCCAAAATTCCTTCCCAAAAAGTTAGAATTTAATATTTATTTATTTAACATGATTTGACATATATACCCTCAATTAATTAAATTCAAATTTTTTACCATTTTCAGTTTGAGACAAAAATGGTTAGGATGAGTTCCAACCGAATTTCTAAGCGGTAGAAAAGGGATCATATCCTTGTTACGAGAGTTGTGCAGGCAGCAAGAAGTGGTCTCTGATCTCGACGGAGAGTGGAAGAGTCAGTGCGAAATCCTCGAGTCGGGAAGAAATTGCAACCGATGACAAATCCCTTAAAATAAACGTATCAAAATGGACGGTTTTATTTACTTTGCTGCCTTGCAACACCACCAAATCCCAGTTCCCAGCTTAATCATGAGCAGTGGAGCAGTAGTAGACTATTATTGTTTGGGACTCAAATGTATAAACGCCATTGATTTGTTCTACGTGCTTAACTTTCAAATACTAATCCTCCATAACCCCAAAATAGCACCTAAGATGTTTGACGAAATGCCCCAGTTAAAGAAGCACATTGAAACATACCAAATAAGTAAAATTAATGTTCTTTCTAAATTATATTTATAGGTAAATTTACTTATTTATTTAAATACATATAAATATGTAAATTTAATTATTTCCAAATAAGTTTACTTATTTCTAGTTAATATATATAGGTAAATTTACTTATTTCCAAATTCGTTTATTTATTTATAGTTTATATATATAGGTAAATTTACTTATTTGTTTAAAGACATATAAATAGGTAAATTTACTTATTTTCAAATAAGTTTACTTATTTCTAGTTAATAAATATAGGTAAATTTACTTACTTCCAAATATGTTTATTTATTTCTAGTTTATATAAATAGGTAAATTTACTTATTTGTTTAAAGACATAAAAAATCATATTTGCAACATGTGGGTCTACTGTCAAAAAGTCAAAAATTGAGAACGAAAACATATGTAAAAAAAAAAGTATAAAAAAAAGAGATGAAAAATAAAAGAAAATCATACCTTGTGAAAGAGAAATGTGAAATAAAATTACTATTCTTTCTAGATTATATTTATAGATAAATTTACTTATTTATTTAAACACATATAAATAGGTAAATTTAATTAGTTCCAATTAAGTTTACTTATTTATAGTTAATATATATAGGTAAATTTACTTATTTCCAAATACATTTATTTATTTTTAGTTTATATATATAGATAAATTTACTTATTTGGTTAAAGACATATAAATAGGTAAATTTACTTATTTACAAATAAGTTTACTTATTTATAGTTAATAAATATAGGTAAATTTACTTACTTCCAAATATGTTTATTTTTTTTTAGTTGATATAAATAGGATAATTTACTTATTTGTTTAAAGACGTATAAATTCATATTTGCAACATGTGGGTTTGCTATAAAAAAATCAAAAAATGAGAATGAAAGTGAGAACCAAAACATATTTCAAAAAAAGTATAAATAAAAAGAGGAGAAATAGAGGAAAATCATACACTGTGAAAGAGAAAAGTGAAATAAAATTACTATTTTTTTTAGATTATATTTATAGGTAAATTTACTTATTTATTTAAACACATATAAATAGGTAAATTTAATTATTTCCAAATAAGTTTACTTATTTCTAGTTAATGTATATAGGTAAATTTACTTATTTCCAAATACATTTATTTATTTTTAGTTTATATATATAGGTAAATTTACTTGTTTGTTTAAGACATATAAATAGGTAAATTTACTTATTTGGAAACCAAATAAGTTTACTTATTTCTAGTTAATAAATATAGGTAAATTTACTTACTTCCAAATACGTTTATTTATTTCTACTTTATATAAATAGGTAAATTTTCTTATTTGTTTAAAGAAATAAACGGATATATCACAATTAAAAATCAAAATTTGAATTGAATTAAATATAAAAAATTTACCATAATGTCAACAAAACAGTTACACTATTTAAAAGATAATAAAACTTTCCATAAAAACAATAAAAGGGTAAATCAGTTATTAAATAATTAAAGTTGACTTTAGAAAATCTTGAAGAGGGTTATGGGTAAATATTATAGTGTTCTGGGCCTACTGGTATGAAATTCAATATCTAAGGGGATTTGGATAATTTTTCCATGTTTTTTTAGGATAATTTTTTGGAATATATAGCTTACTTTTTCTTTTTTTTTAAAGAGATAAAAATATAGGAGGGACAATCAATGTGATATTTCTACCTTAACAAGATTATAATAGTCCTTATTTATTGAGGAATTAATGACAAGAGCAAGCCTACCAAAATAAAAAGAACTGCAGGCACTCCATCAGACCAGTTGAACCATAGACCTTAACATCATCAATGTCGAGTACTTAAATAGGAACATTATGAAATAAAATATCACACCAATGTGTGGAGACTAAAAAACTTAGTGACTATATGACCCTCCATCTATACTCCTGCCACTAAACTTTAGGTCACTTGAGAGGCCCTGATTGTGACTGACTTTATAAAAGAGCACATGGGCCATGGGGGGTGCCCTAATGGTACCCTGCCTAACTTGAGTAATTACCTTTTTTCAACACGAGATGGTTGCATTGAAAAGTGGAACTATAGGGCCTGTTTACTTCGCGAAAATTTTCACAATTTTCATTTTCTATGAAAATTTTTTAAAAATGGTTTTCATTTTCAATTTTCAAAATTTAGAGAATGCGTTTACTTTGCCAAAATGAAAACTGTTTTTAAAAACTAAAAATAGTGAAAATGTGTTTACTAAATCATTTTCATTTTTTTTTTTTAATACATCCAAACAATAATGACAATTGCTTAGAGGGATATTGCCAAGGAAAAAAAAATTAACTCCTTGTTTATTTTGTTTATTTTGTTTATTTTTTTTTTAATTATTTGTGTGTGTGTGTGTGTGTATTACATAGATAAAATTTAACTAACATAAGTAAATTTATAATAGCATGCAGTCTAATTTAAAAAAAAAAAAAAAAAATTGATCTTCGAAATAGATGAAACATGCTACTACATAACATGATAAAGTTCACATAATGTCCTCACACAATAACAAACATATCATACTAAAATAGATCAATATCAAATACAAATTAAAAGTGTTTTCAAATTCTTTAGGAAACTGCATTTCTATCTACGACCTCGACGGTAATCCTCCCATAGTGAAGTGGCAATGTGATCTCTAACTTGAGCCATAAGGGTAGTTTGAGTTAAGTCAACTGAGATGTCCTGTTGTTCGGTCCCAACACCTTCTTCATTTAGGACTTCCATTCCTTCATGCATATATTCCTCAAATAGCATATCTCGAGCAGATTCCAAACGGATGAAATTATGTATCGTGCAACATGCAGTGGGGAGCATTCGTTGCCGCCTAAGAGGGTAGTTTGGAATCATTTTTAGGATTGGAAATCTTGCCTTTAATACTCCAAAGCAATGCTCAATCACATTGCGCAATGAAGAGTGCCTATAATTGAATAACTCAACTTTTCCCCGTACTCGTCCTTGTTCTCTATAGTCTCGCAAATGATACCGCTCATTACGGTATGGAGCAAGAAAACCAGGAGTGTTTGGATATCCAGCATCAACAATGTAATATTTGCCTACAAAATAATTTAAATATAAATGTAGTATTGTTAATAAATTTATTTAATTATCATTACTCTACATATTAGATTTATCAAAAGAAAATTTACTAATGCATACCTTCATTCAGTATGGGAAATTGATTTTCCGGCCTCGTTATGGCATCTAGAAAAACTCTGGAGTCATTGGCTGTTCCTTCCCAACCAGTATACACAAAAGTGAATAACATATCAAATGAGCACGCTGCCATCACATTCTGTGTTACAAGCACTTTTCTGCCTCGAATGCTTCAAATCATGAATTTTAATAACTTCAAATTTGGATTATAGTTGCACTTTGTAGAATCCATAGACCCAAAAAGGTTGACACACTGCTGGCTGTTGCTTTTCGAATAACCTTGCTAGGTCTACCCATCTTTGGAGCTTGTTTGACAACTCTAAAAATTAGATCAGGCTAGGTCCAAACTTATACTGTTGTCTTGTTTTTAAAACAGGTTACAGTAGGTTTGAAAAAAAATCACCCAGGTTTTCAGGTTTGTCAAACAGCCTCTCTCCAGGTTCTTAATGGCTTCGGTAAAATGTTTCAAACGAGTCCAGGTTTTCAGGTTTTTCATTATGTCTGAAGAGTATGGTTCTTAATGGCTTCGGGAAAGTCATAGTTGTAGATTTAGTCTCCTACAACAAGATCCAATTAAAGTAACATTGCTTTGTAATTTGCTAATTAAAGGAAAAGAATTCTCCATATATCCAAAAGTCATGGCATAGGTTTTATTGTTTCATTTACAAGAAAACCCCTCTCTCTCTCTCTCTCCCACTAGATAAAGAACACCTCCACCATTCAACACACAAGCACCTATCCCACAATAGACAAGCACAAAACAATGGATGGCACGCTGCTAGATAGCTCATGCCTCTAGCCAATTTATCATAAATAAAACCAGCACAATTCAGCATCAAAATATACAAGTTATCAATCAACAATCAAGATCACCACATAAAAATGAGGGTAATAATCTTGTTAAGAAGTTAAAAGCAACCAAGCCAAGGATCCAAATGTATTGTTTAGAAGTTAGAAGCAACCTATCTCAACCAGCACAATAAATAAGAACTAACATCAGAACATTACATCATCGAACACCACCAATCCCCACTACCCCTAGTGCTGGCTTGAACTCCTAACTAATCGCACCTGATGCCTTTAATACACCCTCAAAACCCCACCAAGATTCAGCTTATTGATACAAAGTAGCTCATGTATGAAATAGACGAGTTAGATAATGACATACCTTCTCAAAGAGATTCAGACACTCTTGGTTGTCTTCAAAATCAACTATTGTCCAATCAATCCCATCCAACTCATATTCCTGAAAATACATAACCAAGTTGTGGCATTTGTTTTTAATAAAAAAAATATGATATGCTAAGAACAAAAAGAGTGATACACAAGTGAAAGACCAAAGGTTCTTCAGGAAAAAAAATACGACCAAATAACCCATATAAACAGCAAGCCCAGAAATCCCAAAATACCAAACAGAACACCCAAAGAACTTTCAAGGGATTTAAAAGGCTCGCATGAAAGTTTGCAATGTAGAAGCTCCTCTTTTGGCCAAAATGTCAGCTTCAACAAGTTGTGGCATTTCTACTCTTAAAAATCAGCTCACAATGACAATATTTGGGAAGCTTAAAGAAAGTAGTGGGAGACAAAAAATAAAAATAAAAAATGGAGATGAGATTCTACAGCAATAAGTATTAGGGTGTGAAGCCAGATTATTTGAAAGGTTTTGGTCTGGGTAAACTGACTAGAATGACCAGGAAACATTGCACAGAGTCCTGGTGCAGAACTGTCCTCAAAAGCTACTTTGAACCTCACATAACACAGTATTTAACTGTGGTTCTTTCGCGTTTACTAAAATGTGATTTTATCAGAAATAAAACCAGCACAATTCCATGTGATTATCTAAAGCACATTTGTTCATCAGTTTTTCACAGGTACCATTTCATTATCAGTTTTTCACAGGTACCATTATCTAAAGCACATTTGTTCATAAATTTATCAGTTTTTCACAATTCAGCATCAAAATATACCATTTCATTTTCACAAGTACCAATTTATCAGAAATAAAACCAGCACAATTCCATGTGATTATCTAAAGCACAATTCCATGTGATTATCTAAAGTATATATGATGATTTTGACAATTTAATTACATTATTACATATAATTAGAAGGAGATATGAGTGGCCATTATTTATTGGGACATGCCTTATTCTGAGTCTATGAAATTAAAGCAGGGATTTGAATCCCCACAACACAGACGGCATGATATACGTTTACCAAAGACATCCCGTATTGCATACTGCATTCATCAACCCAATCAACCTTGACCACACCAAATAAAATAAAATAAACACAAGAATTTTCGACCCTAGCTCCAAAATCATTCAATTATAAAAAGAAAGTAATGCTCCAGTAAACTAACTGGTTCATTTTATTCAAACAGAGTCTCTCAACCTCCAGTAAACTAGACTCGATGTGAGCATTTTAAAGAATTTCCACCCGATTTCACTTTCTTGGCCAAACCATAAAAATCTAAATTTAAAATCCCAATTTCTTTGCTTACCCTAAGAAAAAAATGAAAACTGAAGTTCAAGTTCAAGTTCAAGTTCCACACAAAACAAAACAGAGAAGTCTTCTTTATATCCATCCGAAGAGGAATTTTCAAACTGAAGTTCCCAATTTCTTTTCTCAGCAGCCAAACAGAAGTGATTATTGTGGAAACTGAAGATTTCAAACTGAAGATTTCGGATGAAGCTGAAAATGAAGAGAAAGAAGAAGAGGAAGAGGAGATTTACCTGCAAATATCAGTGAAGATGATCTCGTCTCTGCAGATCCAACTGGAGCTGCTCGTCCCCTCTCTTTTGTCAATCAGAAATGGAGGGAGCTGAAGGTCACGGGTTTTTTTTATATCCAAAATCCCGTGTTTTCCGTTTTTTAAAAAATTCAAAAACGACTTTTTTTTGTTTTCAGTTTTTATAAAAAATTAAATTCATTTTCTAGAAAACAGTTTTCATTTTTTACACGTAAACGCGTTTTTTAGGCCGTTTTCTGTTTTTATTGAAAATGAAAATGAAAATTGTGAAAATTTTCACGAAGTAAACAGGCCCTTAGATTCCCAAGAATTGGGTTGTGGAAAGCCTCCTTTTTGCCTTCATAAGAAAACCAGTTCCTATTGACGTGGATTTGCACTAATGATTGAAAATGTCATGTTTTTTTAGCACGTGTAGAATTAAAATATGAAAGGATGGCAGCCCGGATCCCTAAACCCAAGCAGAGGATCCGGTTCCATAAGCAAGGGTTAGGACTTAGGGTATAAAGAGACTCGAACAAATTTGGTATTTTTTTTTCTCAAATTCATGATATTTGAATCATAAATTTACCCAATGCGAGTCGAGCCAATTTCACATCCTTCTTTATCTTAAGTGTTTTTTATTTTTTTATTTTGCGGTTCGTAATTTTGATACATGAGATTTGAATTCTGAACCTATCCCAATTCCATCCCTACACCATTTAATACTGGAGTCAAGGCTCGGAGGCCCTTCAAGCAATTCACTCTTTTTGTGCAGTGGATAATATCTTAAGTCTTTATTTTTCCCTCATTTTGTTATTTTTTTCCCTCGTTTTTGTCAAATAATAAAAATCTAATTTTGTTAATTTTTTTCCCTCGTTTTTGTCAAATAATAAAAATCTACTCTGACCCCAAACTCCTTCATAATTTTAATGAACAAGTCTAATGCACTTCTACGTATTCAGATCTAAATGCTCTCTCTATAAAATGAGAATATGAACACATCAATTCCACCAAAAAAAAAAAAAAATAGAAGAAGAAGAAAAAGAGGAGAAAACCATCATTCCAATAAATCTCTATTAGTCTATCAACTTTGGACTGGAATTCGAGTAGAGATCTTCTATCCCATTTTTTATGTACCACTTTCTGTTCCCTTTTACAAAAGTTCACATTGAAAATATAAATATATATATTTATTAAAAGATGGCATTTTTAAGGTGAACTTTTGTGAGAGGGGATAGCGAATGATACATAAAAAATGGGGCAAAGATCTCCACACCTGGAATTCGGCTCCAATTTATTTTACAGGCCTATGTTACAGAAGCTCAAAAGTTCATTTTTCATGGACTGGTCAAGTACAAACCGGGCCCAAAGTATCTCAGTGTGAATGGGCTTAGTATATAATCCAACCCATTTAGTAACCGACCAACCTCTAGAACCTCTTCCGCTTCGTATTCAGCAAGGACCTCTCTCTCTCTCTTTCTCTCTCTCTCTCTTAACTTCAAAACCCTAACTTCAGAGTTGCAGAGAAGGGAAACCGATAAGATTTATCATGGGAAGTTCATCAGAGACGAGGTTTTTGCAAGAACTGGTGTTGTACGCAGCGAGCGCAGCTCTAAGCTGCTTGGTGTTGTTCGCGGGGCTCCGGCACCTCGACCCGAATCGCGAAGCCTCGAAGAAAGCCCTTGAACACAAGAAGGAAATCGCCAAGCGCTTGGGTCGTCCCCTCATTCAGACCACTCCTTACGAGGTCTGTAACATACTGTGTTGTTTGGATTTTCAATAATATTGATTTGTTTGTAGTTGTTTTGCTACT
This sequence comes from Hamamelis virginiana, assembly GCA_017140935.1. NCBI lineage: Eukaryota > Viridiplantae > Streptophyta > Magnoliopsida > Saxifragales > Hamamelidaceae > Hamamelis > Hamamelis virginiana. Next base: position 622,799 of record JAESVK010000651.1, on the reverse strand, counting down.
ACATAAATCTCTATCTCTCTCTCTCTCTCTAAATATATACACGATTGGGAAGACATCAGGGTTCCTTCACACACACACACACACACGTATTTATCAAGTAAAGATATTGAATTTATGAATATAAGGACACAAAAGAAGGCCCTTTAGACAACAAGTATACGGAAGAAACTCAAAAACAGAAGTTACAACTATAGTGAACCCAAAAAACTGTGATAGGATCCACGGGATTCTATAATAACGGGGCCTTTTTTTAGCAAAAAACTTTCTAGCTATACTACTCTTTAGTTTCAAAATAGACTAGTCCTCCTTTGCAAATATTTTCATGTTCCTTCCCTTCCAAGTAGTCCAAAAAATTGCATGTGGCACTTACCTCCAAATCCCTAGAGGGGAGGCATTTTCACTCTTACACCACAAACTCTCAATCACTTAGATAACCGTTTACTGTAAATTAAACACACCAAAGCTAGAAACCCAAAATTCATATGCCACTTTGCAATGTAAGAAAAGATGGTCCACCAATTCTCCCATTTATTTACACATTATACAATGATTAGGCATGACAAAGTTCCTTCTAATAAGATTATGTGTAAATTTGAAGATTAGGATGCCTGAGATGAAATTTTTACAAATGGATTTTTTATGGGAAATTTTGGTTGTAAGATTATTAGGATGATACTTAGGTCCTAAGTTCATGTAATAATTGTAAGTAGGAAATGAATACTTTATATTGTTCTTATTATCTCTTTTTTCTTTTTTGGTAAAGTAACAATTGCATATATAGATGAAAAAGGGCAGAAACCCACACAGGGTATATGAAAGAAGTTACCGTAAGAAATTACAACGATAGAAAATCCAAGAAACCATGAAAAGACATTGGGTTTCCAGAAGATTTTAAGCCCTTTCCACACAAAAAATTTACTCACTAATCTATGTTTTATAATGGGTTAATAAATACAAAAGAGAGAAAGGGAGTAAATTGTAGCATTCAGCTAAGCCCTTGGCATAGTTAAAGAGCACCATCTATGTTTTGCTTGATTTTTTTTTTTCCTGTTATGTTATGACTTTTGTGATGGATGCTGTGTTCGATGCTCTTGTAATGTTGCAACTTGACGTGAAGAATTTTTGACAATTGATTTTTTATTTAGGCTTGTAGACTGGTTTTGCTCGTGTAATTGACTGCTCAATGTGCTTGTCACTGTAGTATAAAACATAGCATGAAGCGTCTATAATGTATTAATGTGTGATGATTTACAATTGTGAAACTAACTGTCAAAGTTGTTACGTGAGAATAAAGGTTAGAGAGATTATTTGTGTCTGTTGTGTTTTGACTTGTGTCTTCAAATGATTAACAGGATGTAATAGCCTGTGATGTTATAAATCCTGACAATATTGATGTGGAATTTGACTCTATTGGGGGTTTGGAAACCATTAAGCAATCATTATATGAATTGGTGATTCTTCCGCTACGAAGACCAGAACTGTTTTCACATGGGAGGCTTCTCGGACCCCAAAAAGGGGTCTTGTTATTTGGACCACCTGGTACTGGAAAAACCATGCTTGCCAAAGCTATTGCAAAAGAGTCTGGAGCTGTTTTTATTAATGTGAGGATATCAAATTTGATGAGCAAATGGTTTGGTGATGCACAAAAACTTGGTGAGTGTAAATCATTTGTTCAATGCTCATCTTGGATATGGTGGTATATTTCTTCTCATTATTTTATTTGTTATTGATCCATGTGCTTTAACTGTTTTGAATTTGCAAGCCTGCAGTTGTATGGAACCTTAATTATAATAGTGTATATTTCTTCTCTCGTGTTACACCTCATTCACTATATGTGAAAATATCTAGTTTGGATCCAGATTAAATAATCAAGGTATAATAAGCAGATATACTTTCAGCTAAGATGGGGCTTACCTTGTATCTAAAGTCAGTATGGCTAGACATGGTATGGCTGTTGGTTAAGAGCTACATGAGAAGATATGCTTCAAAGTATAGTGGATTGTCATGATCAAATATGATCTGTGTATCTGTATTAAGATGATTTACACTCATTTGATCTGTCATGATAAACCTGCATTTGATGTGCGCAGGTTCAATTTCCTGCAATGCTATTTAAAAATGAGAGTGAATAGAATAAGCAAATCTAGATTTTTAATTGGAACATCTTGTATATGGGCAACAAATGCTTTATGTGATATCCTCATCTTATAAAACGTTTAAAAAGTTTTAAAATGTTACTGCATGCATAAGTATTAGATGCAATATGTAATATTATTTGTGGTTAAAATTGAAACTGATTATGCTATGTAGGATAGAAACCTTATCAAAATGCTTGGTTCAGAAGGCCAGCCTTTTACAGGATGAAGCAATACTCTTTCCTTTATCCTTTTCCTTCTAGTGTGGATAACTGTGGAGAGTGAGAATGTATGCATACGTAAAATATCTTCAGAAAATATATAGGAAAGTATGCAAAAGCTATGTAGGATTTTAGGACACACGTATTCATCATTTTGTGCACTCCAGAATCATTCTAACCATTAAGCTTCCTTTGGGATAGATTTAAGAAGCTGTCTTGGATTTTGAAACACATGCATCCAGCAATTTAAAAAAAAAAAAAATACAATTTATGTGAGATTGTACATTATAAGAAATATTAACTTTGTTTGACAATATTTTTTTATCACAGAAACTATACTTCCCCATCTAACTGGGATTAAGGCTTTGTCGAGTTGAGTTGAATTTTGAACTATACTTGTTGATTACGATGGATGCTTGTGCAAAATAGAGTAATTTAAAGTTGTTTAGTTGCCATGTATTCCTTCTGGCAGGGGTGGTGGTTTATTGGATTGATTGTTAATATTCTACAAAACTTTTGCAGTGGCTGCTGTTTTTAGCTTGGCATATAAACTGCAACCTGCTATTATATTCATTGATGAGGTCGATAGTTTTTTGGGTCAGCGCCGTACTACAGACCATGAAGCATTAACGAACATGAAGACTGAGTTCATGGCTTTATGGGATGGTTTCACCACTGATCGTGAGTCTTTTATTCTCTAAACTGCTTTGGTTTAGTTGGTCTTTGCTTTTTCATGTGTAGTGTGTCACCTCAAGAAGTTGCTGTCAGAAGTTTGTTATATACTGAACTCATGATTTTGTTGAAATTGATTTATACATTTTGGTCGCATGTTAAACTAGTTTGAACAAGGCTTTTTGTTATGATAAGTTTAAATTGTTCATATAGAGAATGCTCGGGTCATGGTTCTTGCTGCAACCAATCGTCCATCAGAACTTGACGAAGCAATACTTCGGCGCCTTCCTCAGGCCTTTGAGATTGGGATACCTGACCGCAAGGAGAGGGTGGAGATACTGAAGGTGATTTTGAAGGGTGAGAGCATAGAAGACGGCATTGACTTTGACCACATAGCCAGCTTGTGTGAGGGTTACACTGGTTCAGATCTTCTCGAGCTCTGCAAGAATGCAGCCTATTTTCCTATCAGAGACCTACTAAATGATGAGAAGAATGGGAAACCATCTGCTGTCAGTATTCTTATCATTCTTTTCTTACACCGTCTCCCTCTCTCTTGCACCCACACAGTCACACTCATTTGGCATTATGTGATTAAAATAGTAATAGTGGTAGTGGTGACGGTGGCAATAATGGATCTCATATCTTTGGTTTCCTCTTGTAATTTGGAACAAACCTACTTGGTTGCATACAGATGATAATTCTTTCATAGTTTGCCAAAATGACTTGACATAAAAGCCTACTACTATGAAATTGTACAATTGAGTGTTGCATCTGACATTCATATTGGTAATTATGTTTGCTTTACAATATCCAAACATTCTAGAACTTGCTGCTGCTGTTCCTTCATCTTTCAATTCAGCCATTGCCTTTCTCGCTAGTTTCGCTTGATTTCAGTGACATCTCTGAAGATGTTAAATTCAGTTATGTTATCTCATGCTTTCATTTGTTGCTTCTCCTGCTCTGTCCTGTCCAAATAATTTTTCAATTTTACATCATAACGCTATTTGGTTCTCTTGGGATCAGAATTGTAATAGAGATTCAAATTTAAAGTCAGTCCAGCTCAAGTTCCTCATATATAATTTAGAAATTAAATAAATTATTCCAGGGAACTCTTTTTGTGACCATCCAAGAGGATATGGATGAACATTGCAAAGTTCTATCTTTGTAGATTATAGGAGGAATTAGGTATTTTTGGGGCTTTATGGAAATGAACGTGTATGTGTTTCTGCTGCATATATGGTGGTATTCTAAATATTTCTCAACTTCTTGGTTTATTTTATGTTCCATTTTTCAGGCACCAAGGCCACTGTCGCAGTCAGATCTAGAGAAAGTTCTTGCCACGTCGACAAAGACGAGGGTTGCTGCAACCGAATACACTAGGTTAATCTCACAATCACCAGGATGGTCAAGGAATAGGGAGTCGGGTGATGATCAGATGCATGCTACAATCAATGAGCTTACCAAGCTTGTGGTTTCCCAAATTATGAACCTACAATCAGATGCCCAAGATCCTTAAAAACATTTCTCCCTACACCACCCAAGCGGTAATCAGCTTGTATGTAAAATACTCAAATTAATTTTAAATTTTTTAGTACATTGTGCCTCGGTAATTTACTCAAAATTTTGTAATCTTACGAGGCAGCTGCTTGCTTCATTGTTGATGCCAAGCATTAACGTATCTGTTAATGTCTTTTCTTAATCTCACATTATGACATATCATTTAAAAGATTGCCTGCTTATTGCATTGTGTTTTCAATATCTGTCCTATTGTCTTTGGTTTTAGATTTGTCAAGACAAGTCTAAAAGTGGTGACATTATTAATTTGCTAATGTGGCTGACATGTATGAAAACACAGGTTTGAAGTCTTAGAGAGTGGTTATTTTGTGCAATATTGAAGTTTAGGACTGTATCTATTAGATGGGATTTCATAGTTTCTGGTTTTCATCCTATTGACTCGCGAACTGCAGAATGGTTGCGTACTTGAACCATAAAACCCTAAACCCTTAAACAAGGACAAGAATTGAAACCCATGCCCGAACCATTTCCCATTATGTGCCCGTTTGGATTGAGGAGCAAAAGCAGGAGAAGCAGCTTCTCCCTGCTTGCAGCAGCTTCTGTACCGTTTGGCAAAAAAAAAAACTGCTTCAAAAAGTCACCAAAAGCAGATTTTGTGAGAATAGGCTGTTGGGATGATTCTCCTTGAGTGATTCTGCTTTTGATATAAAAAAAGAAGATAATACTAATATTGCCCTTACAAAAAATAACTAAAATAATTCTTTCCCTTCATGTTCCCCACATAATAACCTAACTCATCCATTAGTTTTCTCATGAACCAATCGTTGGATCATTGTGATTTTTTGTATTTTTTGTAGGCATGACAAATATAATACGAGCATCTAATTCAACGGTCGATTTTTCAAAATACCTATCCCATCTACCCTATCGAGGAGTGGACAGCTAATTTGAACCCCAAATTATAATTATAATTATAAATAAGATTATTTAAATTATTTATTATTTATATCATTCATATTATTTATTAAATAATATTATTCATATTATTTATCATTATAAATAAAATTATTTATAATTTTATTGTCAAGGGTAATTGTGTCAATTCATAATTAAAAGCAACTTCTTCATATGATATCCAAACAGGCAATAAAAGCATTTTTAGTGTCAAAATCACTTTAAAATACAGTATCCAAACGTAACTGACTTTTGATTCTATTTTTCTTCTAATTCTGCTTCTCTTCTGCTTCTATTTTCAAACCAGCCTTATGTATTTACCATTTTAGAAAGGCAGCTTTGGCAATGTGGTTGCACTTTTAACTCTCAATTGTGTGTGGGGATTCAAGCTAATTGATAAGCATAACGAATCATTTGTCTGAGGTGGTGTCGATGGCTGGTACTGGTGAAGTTTCATAATGTTGGTTCAGTTTTTTAAAAGTCGCGGTGGGGGACTTTAATATTAGTTCCAAACATGCTGTACCCATCATTTATTGTTCTTTGGCTGTTCTTACATTGGCATATCTGGTTTTAATAATTAATATAATGAGTAGTCCAGCTAATCCTTTTGGGACTGTCAGCTTCAGTAGGTTTGCAAGTTGCAACAGCTATGACCTGTGGATGATTATTAGAGTTGGCATCTGTTTCTGTGTCGGGTCGAATCGGGTCAAGTTTGGGTGGTTTAAGGACTATCTATTCTGCCAAATCATTTCGTTTATATTGAAAACATGTTTAAAGTGAAAATAAATTGGACATTCATTTTTAAAAATAAAAAATCTTTTGTGAAATGATGAAATTAAATTAGGACACGTTTGGGTAATGCCACTTGAATTATGGATACATTTATATTTGTGAAAATGTGAATGAAGAAATTCAAGAGGATGACAACAATCAGCCAAATGAGAGAGAGAGAGATTATGGTGAGTTTTAGCCACAATTGCGTATTGCGTTTGTCTTTTAGAGATAACAGAGACATGAGAAGATGGCAAGGAACAAGAGAGATTCGAGTGAGATATGCTGAAGCAGGGCCATGAAAATTGAAATGAACCAACAGTCAACCCATCTTGCCATGACTGGACATCATGCAACTACATGGTGCATGTGGTACTCAACCTCTACCTCTCTGCTTCAAGCCTTCAACCAATGGTGATTGATCCAGGAACCTCTCTCTCTCATTTTGGATACACCAACTTGTACGATTATGTGCCATAATTATTTTGGCATGTCGTTGTCGCAACGGTAAGCGCACCCAGGCGTCGACATCAACGACGGATGGCATTATCTTTCGCTAAATATTGTGACCCCAAGCGCACGGCCTTCCCGTCCTTAACAAGCCTTCGCCGGATCCCCTTTTATTTTTCTAATTTTTTATTTATTTTGTTAATACGATTGAGTTGGCTCCATAATAATCACAAATTCTTGTATACAAAAATATGAAAAATACCATAAACAAGAATTGAAATATCATATACTCACATGAGAACTGTGTGACTCACCTCGAGATAAACCCACACTTCCACTTGGACGTGCTCATTTCATTCCATTCAATGTTTTTTTTTTTTTTTTGGGCTCTGGCAAGGTGGTAAGGGCATTCAAATGGTCAGAGATTAAAGTTGTAAACGAGTCGAGTCAAGCTGAGCTGAGTAACATTCTTCTACTCATGTTTGATTCAATAAATTATCGAATTTATTGCATATACACATTCTTGATGACTACTTTAGGACAATAATAATGCGATATTATCGCATCAACTATCACGTCAAGCAGTAAAAAAAAAAAAGGGATACATTAAAGAGAAAAAAAGATAAAAGTGATGATGAGACTAACATTTTTTATTTTTTTTATTTTACAAATAATAGAGTAAAGATTCTTCAACTTTTATTTCTAATTAGGTATTAGACTAAAAGATCAGTGGTCATATCAGGAGGTTGATTATGGCTGAATGAATCCTCATAGAGTTTTCCATAAAGAAACAAGATACTGCTCAACAACAAACAGCTTCTAGGTGTCAAAGTGCTTTTTATATTTTTTTTTGGATATGTCAAAGTGCAAGTTGATAAAGCAATCCCTAAGACCAGTTTACATCAAAGTATTTTTGTGATAATATAAGAAACTATATAAGCACATTTGGGAGGAAGTTTGAAAAGTTCAACATTTACTTGTTCAAAGGCAAAAATTTCAAAGTTCTAATTGGAAAAACTAATGGAGGTTTGAATGCTATTGGGGACATCATCCTTCATCCCCATTGGTGCAGTGTGGGAATTTTACAGGAGATGCTGTCACTTTAGAGCATGTAGTATGAGCTGCCTTTAAGGCAATGCTATGTCTTGGTCTATAAAACCTGCTACAGTTAGGGTGAGTCACTGTCCTATAGGTTAGGTTGGACAAGTGGACAACAAGAAAAATAGGGATAGAGAGGGTAAAAAAGGTATCAAAATGAAAGGTGAGGGGTGGGGAGGGGAGCTTACCTTGGTGGAAACTCTTTTCCATGGACTAAATCTTGCTTGCTTGCTTACTTTTGAAAAGTAAATTAACATCTTTGGAATTTTCATAAATGCAAATAGTCAAAATTTTCATGTAATCATATAAATTTTTTGAGACTTTTATTTATTTTAACATAATTTTTTTCAGTAGATTAAGGTAACAATCTTGTTATTAAATTTTTGCAAATATTTTTATTAAGGATATCGAAACATAATAATCAAATCATTAATTTCGTATTACGTGAAAAAGGTTAAGAATTGAAAGTTAATCTTAATATAAAAGGATGAGTTTTTTTAGGATTTGTGTTCTTCTATCATTTTACTATGGCACAAAAAATAAATAAATAGATAAATAAACAGAACAGAGCAAAACAAAAAAAAAAACATTGGTGACAAAATTAACAAATTCAAGGACCCCACTACAATTGTTTGTCACCAAAAACTTTGGAGACAAAAGACAAAATTAACTAATTACATAATCATTATTAAAAAATTCATTAGATTTTTATTGCCCTATACTACCAAATCATATATTCATATGGTGTTTCTTCTTGCTTTTTCCCTCACATTTCCCTCACCGTGTATGGTGGCAAATTCAAGATTTGAAAATTCAAAGGCACGTGAATAACTCAAGAATAGATGATTGATATCATTCCGTAATTACATAGAAAATTATGAATTAAATAAATAGAAGGCATTCTTAATATTTATAAATTGGCAAGTATTAAATGATAGGAAGCAAATTCAATCACGTGCTTTGACAAGGAATTAGAGCACGAGTTGTAGGATATATAGCAACCTCAATGCTTTGAAAGTCTCTCAAATATTAAATGATATATCAACTAACGTGACATTATCATATCAATATAATATTTGAATAAATAGTTAATATTATGTATTATACCAAATATTTGAAATTTTTGTCTATTTAATAATATTATTTTTAGAAAACAAACATATAACCATCAACAAAAAGATCAAAAAGTAATAATTTCAATAGACAATGAATTTAGAACATCAACATAATGTATATGGATAGCTAATGCGACATGATACCTAGATATCATATTAGAAACGTAATTATAATCATGGTATCTAATATGACAATCAGTATCACCTACCATATCATCTGGTGAAGGCAAACTATTAAAGTTTTGGCATTTTTAACAATAGTTTAGGAGAAAAAAAACATGGAATCGTCAATTAAAAATTAGAAAAAGGAACAACGAGATTATTCAATGCAAGTATTAATAAAATTATGTCAATTAGGAATAAAGCAATGGATTTATATATAAATTTCTGACAATCCACGCCGCTGGTCCAAATCCATCTACAGTCAAGACGGATGAATGAAATGTACACATGTGGAGTCATATTCAATAACTAACTCCTCCCCAAGGAAGGCCCCTAATAATTTTACTAGTCTTTAGTCCTTGGTCATATATTCACGCCAAGCCAAGTACCCATCCATCCTCCCCTTCTCTCTCATCTCCTAGTCTCCTCTCCTCTCCTCTCTCTCTCTCTCCCCTGCGGTCTTACCTGTATTTTGACCTATTAAACAAGCCGGCTACAGCCGTCTTAAAAGCTTTGAAAGCCCCATTAAAAGGTTTCATACATCCTTCACCTTTGTTGAAATCATTTCCTTCATAATCTCCATACCCATAAAGCAGATGGGTTTGTGTTCTCATCCTGAATTTATCTAATCATAGCTCGATATATATAGTACAATCGTCTTCCATTTCAGGCTAATTCAATCCTTGGATACAGTCGTCATGGTTCCGAATAACCCAATTCTAATCTCTGTCTCCTTCATTGTTGGAACTGTATTAATTTTTCGATTCTTATCAAAAACCTCGCTCCTCTATTTTCTGAGAAAATCGTTGCAGTCCTTTGGAGATTGTTTTCATTTGCACCAGTTCTACAAAGTCCCACAATTCAATGCAAATTTACAAAAAAACCAGCTCTACAGAAAGATTTCGATTTACCTTCACTCCTTGCCTTCCGTTGAAGACTCCGATTTCGCGAACCTTTTTACAGGTAACAAATCGAACGAGATCAACGTTTTCCTCGACGCTAATCAGACGGTCACTGACACGTTTCTCGGTGCGCGTGCGACGTGGAAAAATGAGATCGAGACAAATGGGCAGAAAGCGTTTGTGTTGAGGATTAGAACGAAGGACAAGCGTAGGATACTCCGTCCGTACCTCCAACATATTCATACTGTGTCGGATGAGATTGAGCAGAGAAGAAAAGAGGTGAAGCTTTATATCAATTGTGTATCTGAGCCGTCGGAAAATGGAAGGTGGAGATCGGTTCCGTTCACGCACCCGTCGACGATTGAAACAGTGGCGATGGATTCGGATCTGAAGAACAAGGTGAAGTCCGATTTGGAATCGTTCTTGAAATCGAAACAGTATTATCATCGACTCGGCCGAGTTTGGAAACGGAGTTATCTTCTCTACGGTTCGTCCGGTACGGGAAAGTCCAGTTTCGTAGCTGCAATGGCGAAGTTCCTGTCTTACGATGTCTATGATGTGGATTTGTCTAAAGTTGTGGACGACTCTGATTTGAAGATGCTTCTGATGCAAACGACGAGTAAGTCGATGATCGTGATCGAGGATCTCGATCGGTTTTTTATTGAGAAATCGACGGCTGTGAGCTTGTCTGGTATATTGAGTTTCATGGACGGGATCATATCGTGTTGTGGGGAGGAACGCGTGATGGTATTCACGATGAACAGTAAAGATCAGATTGATCAAGCGGTTTTGAGACCCGGGAGAATTGATGTTCATGTACAGTTTCCCTTATGTGATTTCTCTGCTTTTAAAACATTGGCTAATAGTCACTTAGGGCTAAAAGAGCACAAGCTTTTCCCTCAAGTGGAGGAGATTTTTCAAACCGGAGCGAGTTTGAGTCCGGCCGAGATTGGCGAGATCATGATCTCGAATCGGAGCTCTCCGAGTCGAGCATTAAAATCGGTGATCACGGCATTGCAATCGAACGGTGCTAATGGAAGTCAATCAGCTAAAATGGGACAACAACGGTTAACTGGGAGTGCATCGGGTCGGGCCCCTAATGAAGTGAGTGAACCCGAGAGTTTGATTTGTAGGGAAAGCGTTCACACGGTAAGAGAGTTTCGAAAATTGTACGGACTTTTTAGGATGAAGAGTGGTAGAAAGGATGAGCCACCGTTGGATTTGGGTTTGATCGATAAAGAGGGTTCACGACATGGGTCATAACATGTAACATATTCGGAAATATTGTGGGCAAACCGACCCATATTATGTGCCAGATCCAAATATTTCGGGTAAATCGACCCGTATTACAAGCAGAATCTGGAAGTTTTGGGTTATGAAACCTTAATTCAACAAAGGGGCTTTTTGTTTAAATACCTTTATTTTGATGCATTATATTTAGAAAAGTCATAGTGTCTTTGTATTTTTAATAGAATTCTTGGTTATATAAATTTTGTTGTTCAGCCTAAAAGGTAGTAGTGTTGGTTAAATGATTCTTTTAACCTCAACTTGTATGAATTTGCTTTGGAATGAAGTTTGATGTACAGATTAATAAACAATGTTTGATATATTTTTATTCAATTTTATCTTTAGCAAAGAGCTTGTGTGGTTTTTTTATTTATTTTTCATTTTAAGAAGCACCCTGCACTTGATTCTAGAAGTGTATATATACAAGAACCTACATAATGAAGGGAAATATAAAAATGTCTTCCAATTTTAGTAGTAAAATCTCTTGAGTATAAGGGCTTGTTTGGAAATTGGTTCTGGCCATTTCTGATCTCTTTCTGCTATATGGTTTTTATGTAAATCAGGTTCCAACTGGTTTGAAAAAAACTGTATTTATGCCTTATTTTCTGACAGGATTGAACTGATTTGCAGAAAAAATACACTTACCAAACAATATTGAATATAAACCAGGCAGATATATTCTCAGCTGGCCAGATTTTTAAGTTTGCCAAACAACCCCTAATGCTAGTGCCTCCTACCTCGGTTCAAAATCCTTGAATGAGCACTCTTGTTTGTCCTACAGATCATTAATTATAAAATAATTATATGTTATGTTTATTATTTAATACTATCTTGAAAAATAAAAAAAGAAATAGATAAAGAAATAAAGAGGTATTTGAAAAGGCAACATAGAGTAGGAGACAACAATTTTCAACAAGATTAGGTGAAAAATTCTCATGTCCATATTAAAATCCTCTAGAGAAGACCATGAATCTAATTTTATTACTTAATGAGACAAACATACAACTCCATAATTCCATATCGATATCCTCAAGGAGAGAGAGAGAGAGAGTGTGTGTGTGTGTTTAAATTTGCTGTTGATCTGACAAGTAATCAACACTATCACTGTTGGATGGCAGACACATGTACAAGAAATGAAATTCAATGGCTTAGATAAGAAATGCCCAAATTTGGTATATTTTGGATTACCTGTCAGATCCATGGGTCTTTCTTACGTGAACTATTGGATCCCCTTTATTGCACACGTATCGATCATCCAACAGTGATTAACAATAATCAACAGGTGTTGATCACCTGTCAAATTAATAACAAATCCAAACTCGAGAAACATCCATTTAATTTTGGACTTGCAAGGTAAAATTTTAAAAAAAGAGAAGCAAATAATGCACCAAGAGTACCATCATTATAAAGTTTGGACTATTGGGCTAATATTTTGACTTTGGTGAAAGGGTCTTTGACTCTTTGGTGATGATGCAAGCTTTTGCTGGAAACATAAAGTTTCTCTCTCTTTTACTTTCCCTTTGGGTAGATTATTCTACTCTATAAAGTAGTTTGTTGCACAAAAATCACAAATTGCTCTTGTGCCTCCTTACAAAAGCAATATTAAGTATTAAGCCCCTAATTCCACCCTAATGCATAGTAAAAACTTTCAAAATATGGTAATGAATTTGAAAAGATAGTTATCAAAGAGAAAAGTTCATCCGAGAGAGACGTTACATGGGATGATATAAAATTTGAAAATTTTAAATTTTTTAGTTAGACTAAAACAACTAGCCTATTGTTAAAGATTGAAAAAAAAAAAATGACGAACTGATGAGTCATTTCGATGGTTCTATTGAGTGCATAAATTAGGTGCGCACATTAACTCGCATCACTTGTTAGGTCATACAAATACATATTTATGAAATATATAAATTCACCTATTTTCACATGTTTATGTGTCCACATATTCAAGCACAAGTGGTGTGAGGCCATGTGTTTTGTGGTGAAATATAACCCATTAAGGGTTGTGTGCATGATGTACTACCAAAAAAAAAAAAAAAAAAGTGCATAATGTACTACTCCAGAGATTAATTTTGGGGTCTTGTGAATAATAATAATGTACAATAAAAAGGTTGTGCCATGGGGGTCCCAAACATAAAGTCATACATGTACCACCACTCTTTGTTAAGTCACAGATCTCAAAGAAAAAAAGGTAAAAAAGTGATGAGATAACAAGAGGTTGAAAACAAAGATAGACTTGTATTTTCTAATGAAAAAATGATGATGAGTCTAATGATGCTGGCATTTTGTGTTGTTTGGACTTTGCAACCCTCCCTTGCTTTTTAAGGAGGAATGTTACTATGGATTGGGGACACCTTTATATTGACTAACTTTACTTTAGAACTGTGAATGCTTGTACCTTCCTTTGATCTTTCTTGCTTGCATTACTGTTTGTTTCTCAGTGCTGATTGGGTCCTTTGGAGGACCACTTGCATTGGGTGCATCAAGCATCGCATTGGGAGGCTCGTGGAGCCACAAGGGTTGGAAACCACAATTGCATTGAGGTAGGGATAAGTAACCTCTTACTGTAATGATAATATGTCTGTTTTACAACTGTTTTTGAGAACTACATGAACATAGATGTTAAACACATTTGAGAATGGTATAGCTTACAAATGTTTGAGAACCTTACGGATTATTAGCTTGTTAAATAAATACATGGAATATACTAGTTTAAAGACTATTGAATTGTGTGGCATGTTTATGAAATGAGAACTAAGGCACAGAAATGAAACGTTTTGAGAACTTGTCTATATTTCCTGGCAAACTACTTAGAACTGGGTATTATGTGTATGTGTATATAAAACTGGGGAACAGGCTTTCCAAATGCAGGTTTCATGGAAACACTTGATAAGGGCATATAGTGATAACTGTTTATATCTACACAATATATATACTAGGTCTAAAGCTCATATGCCTGATTTTCTAAATATATCTATATAAAAGAAAGATGTTGAGATTTTCTTACAACTGTTCCCTTGACTTTTGGGTTGGATTGAATATTTTGAAATGGAAATCAGCCAGGGTACAAAAGTGAATATATATATATATATATGTATTTGAATATGACGTGTCTTGAGGATTATTTTGTATATAAGATGATGGCATATGGTTTATCTATTTCACTCCTGTTTTTGGATAATGGTTATGATTGTTTTGAAATAACACTCGATACTTTAATATATGCCACATATTGTAACTTTACCTGCTGGCTTTGGAAATTGGTTTGAATGTATATATATTCTTGCTGTTATGCATGGTTCTGGCTCGGTTTGTATCACATGGAGGTTTCTTTTCAAGGGCCTATGGTCCTGGGTGGAGCCTTAGTGCGGACCCGAAGTTTATAGCCCCGTAGTGGCTCGACAGTTGGCTGTTAAGCAACTGATCGGTTTCTCTCGAGAGGTTTTGGTTGTCGTTGTGCCGGGGGTCTGAGAACAACGAGGTATTGGCTGCCGTTGTGCCGGGGACCTGAGAACAACGTAATTTCGTGTTATCGTTGTGCCGGAGGCTTTAGCCTGAGAACAACGTCCTGTTATACATTCTATGAGCCTAATCTTTGAAATTATGGGCATTGTACTGTGTTTATAACTGAGCTTAACTCATTATTTTTTCTCTGGTTGATTTATGAACTGAATATAGAACTACTTGACTTAAGCTTTTCACTGAAAGACCACACAAGCTTATAACTGCGTTACCTACTGTTTTATAAACGTTATAGAAACTACGTTTATTTAAAATATTCTATGTATCACTGTATTATTGTTATTTGTAGAGGTTATCTTATTCCTATTGAGCAAGTGGAAGCTCACCCCTGCTTTTATGCAGCAGATTACAGGTTGGCTTGGGGTTTGCATACTTGATTTGAGTCAAGCCCCTGTTCGAGAGTTGTTAGATGACTGACTCCATGGTAGATTCCGCATTGGACCTGCATATAATTGCGATAAGTCTAATGATGCTGGCATTTTGTGTTGTTTGGACTTTGCAACCCTCCCTTGCTTTTTAAGGAGGAATGTTACTATGGATTGGGGACACCTTTATATTGACTAACTTT
>JAESVK010000651.1:529701-574683 GCA_017140935.1 Hamamelis virginiana | reverse complement strand
ATCACCTGTCAGATCAACAGCAAATCCAAACTTTTGTGCAATTTGATGATCCATGGACTACTAACTCATTTATTAGACTCTCACTTGAATATATTTAACATAATTCCTGTTGATTGCCTGTCGCCTGTCAGATCAATAACAAATCTAAACTCTTGTACAATTTAATGATCCATGGACTACCGACTTATTTATTAGACTCCCACTTGAATATATTTCACATAATTCCTATTGATCGCCTACCAGATCAACAGCAAATCCAATCTCTTGTGCAATTTGATGATCCATGAACTACCGACTCAATTATTATACTCCCACTTGAATATATTTCACATAATTCCAAAGTCAATACAAAGAATGTACCAAAGTCCAATTAATTTCATAAATCTGAATTCCTTTACATTCTTGGGGTAGTGCTCACTAGGTGCTGGAAAAAAAAGTCTTAGGTACGATGGCCCACATAAATCGGACGGTCCAGATCAAACCTTCACAAGTGGGACCCTTTCATCTGTTATCCTTTGTCCAATTGTCCCAAATGCCAAGACTATTTGCCATTTGGTATTGATTTAGACTCGAGAACCACCGACACCAAGAAAGTATTATTTTAATATGAATACATTGATAAATCAACAACTCATATTTATCCACGTGTCATTTACAGACGAAGTTGATCATAGCTAATTGTGAAAGCGCGTCTCTAATGATTTATATATCCTCTGCAATGCAGTTTACCGTAGTCGTTCATTAGATTCTTTTTATAATCTTGCACTTATTGAGTCAACCATTTCAGCGTACAATCATGGAAACGAGATTGTAGAATTGGAGATAGATCAGAAAGCAGAGTATAAAAGCTCGTACCCTTCTGCCTGTATATATATGTGTGTATATATATATCAATCTTCTTGTACGTAAGAATCTCACAGTGTAGGACACGTAACAGTTTTTTTTCACTCTCTCTCTCTCTCTCCATCGATCTCCCTCTGCTCTCCCTCTCATAGACCTGTAACAATGGAGATGTTCTACTACCTGGTGTTTGGGGGTCTAGGGGCTTTGGTGGCAGCTCTAGAGCTAAGCAAGAACAACAAAGATCGAGTGAACACATCTTCGGCTTTCAATTCGTTCAAGAACAATTACCTCCTCGTTTACTCTCTCATGATGGGTAAATTCTCCAGATCTGATATGTATATGCATTTATATATATATATATATATATATACATATGTTTGTATCTAAATTGTTTTGTGAATTTGGATCTGGTATTATAATTGTGATTTGATGGAGTAATGAGAATATGAGATGAATGAGAAATGCTGATTTTGTTAGATCTATGTTTTGAATAGGCTTGCGATTTCTTGTTTGATTTAGCCTTTTAGGGTATGTGGTTAAGGCATCGGATCTGGATCTCAGTGTTACTAAACATCTGTTTGGGTACTGAGAAAATGTTGGAGAAGAAAGGGAATTAGAATGTTGAATGTTGAATTTTTGTTACTTTGAACCCAAGAAAAAGAAGGATCCACTTATATGTGCCTGATGCAGCTAATTGGCTTTGTTGAGGTGTGTGTTTATTCAATTTCTATGGTTTTCTTACCAACCCAGCGGAGTGTTGAGTTTGGCGCTGCAACAAAATTAGGTTTCTATAATTTTGTTAGGTCGATGGCGAAGTCACTGATCTGAGGAATATGTTGTTTGGTGATAATGTGGTTTGATCTGATTGGTTTTCAAGAAGCTTTCTTCAGCAATTATTTTTTGATTTTTCTTAAATATGTAACTTTTGGTTTTACTTTAAGGGCATTCTTGGATTCATATTCCTGATGACCTATTTAAATCATCAGTATATTCTCTATTCTTATGTTAAAATTCAACCTTTCCTTTAGTTCATTTATCTCTTAAATTTGGATCATTTGAAGTTGGATTAATTGATCAGTACGGCCCATTGTTTACCTGTTTATTTATTACGCATAAATTTCAATTTATAGTTGAAAATTTTAGAGTTAGAATTTCCAAACTAAAAACAAAGGAGTCAGTTTCCGAAACAAATTAAATTTAGAGATCTGACCTAACCTATTGGTCTATTACTGTAGATAACTGTTGTGGTGATTGTTAATGAAACTGTATGCATTGTAGTTTATGCGCATTTTTGTTTTAACTTGTCTTATGGTTTGTCCATATAGCTGGAGACTGGTTGCAGGGTCCATATGTCTACTACCTTTACACTACATATGGCTTTGGGAAAGGGGAGATTGGACAGCTCTTTATCGCTGGTTTTGGTTCCTCGATGTTGTTTGGAACCATTGTTGGATCTCTAGCTGACAAACAGTGAGATTTCCCTCTGAACTTTTGTGTGCAATTATCATTTTTTTGTGGTAGAATTTCTGTTTGTGATTCCTCATGCCTTCAAGCACTTAATTTAGGGGTCGAAAGAGGGCATGCGTGACTTACTGCATAACCTACATCTTGAGCTGCATCACCAAGCATTCTCCTCAATATAAGGTTTTGATGGTGGGTCGCATTTTGGGTGGTATTGCTACTTCTCTCCTATTTTCAGCATTTGAGTCATGGCTTGTTGCAGAACATAATAAGGTGAGTGGTCATTGTGCTGCTCTTGATTTAAAAATATATTACTGAATTCTAAATTCTAATGATAAGTTTATCTTGTAGATGTTAAATTGATTACATTTTCACAAAGGTAGACCATTTGGACTGCCTGAATATAGCATGTATAAGTTGTCTTGAATGATGTGGCTGTTACAATCATCTTGCATTAGAAGTAAATACGGTCTGGTAGGTTGCATTTTGGAATAGGAAAATTCATAGTGTAAATGTAGTTGTCAGAATCTCTATCCCAGTTGGGAAGCCTGCTTCCTGAGAAGCCTGTTTTTGTAACTGATGGGAACCCTCTTTAAAAAATTTAGTCTAACACCTCCGTGATATGCATTTCCTTGCATAAAAAACCTTCAGGAAGGGTAAGGCTTACTCATGGAGAATGCTTTTGGATAATTTTCCAAATTCTTCTTAACTTTTTGGTAAAAATTCCTTATTTGGGTCCACATACGTCTTCCTAATGTTTCATGAAACATTTGTTTTGATGTAGTTTCTACTCAGTTAACTGTTCCCTGTGACATTAGGGAGGCTGGTTTACAGTTCAAAGCAGGTTACCATCTGGCCAATCAGATGATTCATGAAGCAAAAATATTAAAAAAAAAAAAAAAATAAAAAAAAAAAAAAAAAAAAAACTTAATAAAAACCTCTAAATATTAATCTAATATAATTTAGCAGAATAACTACTTTGAATATTGTATATTTGTAGGCAGAGAATTCTATTTTAATATTTTATATACCCCTAATGTTGCTCCCAAAATCAGGTATCTCAGAACCTAGAACCATATTTGTCTTGGTTGTTTCTGCAGTTTAACCTCCTTGTCTGGTCCTAATTTGAAAAGACTGGATCCCCCACTTGTCTCCTTACTGTTTATGTATATCATATTCCTTATGTTATTTGGTTAGTGCTTTCTGTTTTTATTCTGTGTCTTCTCCTGATCCTACTTCCTCAACAACCGCAAGTAGGGTTTGTGTGTTCACTGAATTTTTCTGCATGTTAAGACCAGCACAAAGTCTAATTTAAATTTGATTCGGACTTCTTGAAAAGTTACCTCTTTATTGATATTTATTAATCTTGTTTTCTCCCTTAATCTGTGCAGAGGGGCTTTGAACAACAATGGTTGTCACTGACATTCTCAAAGGCAATATTTCTTGGCAACGGTCTTGTTGCTATTGTTGCTGGTTTGTTTGGAAATCTACTAGTTGATACCCTGAGTCTTGGGCCTGTGGCACCCTTTGATGCCGCTTCGTGCTTTCTAGCTATTGGAATGGCTGTTATTTTGTCATCATGGACTGAGAACTATGGAGATCCTTCAGAGAACAAAGACTTGCTTACCCAGTTCAGGGGTGCTGCTGTGGCCATTGCTTCTGGTAGATTCCTCACCTTGCTATACTCTCTTTAAATTGGTCTTATTCTTCATAGTTCTTTCTTCTTGAATAACATCATAGCCTGTAAATGCACAAACAACAGATGCTAGGAACCACACATACGCAACACATGCATTAGGATTGGACTCACCATTTAATGATTTCACCTATGTGATGAACTATGCCTGAAATCAACCTTTGTCAAATGATCATTGCTTTGGATCTTCAAACATGCTTTTGGGATGGTCATGTAGATGACGCAGGGATGGCGAGGCTTAAGTGCAGTTACTTTGCTGCTTTTTTTTTTTTTTGGTGGGTGTGTTGTCTGACTCAGACATCTTTTATAAGTACTTAAAGGAAATAAAAATTTTCTTTTCAACACAGAAAAGAAAATTGAATAACCTGCGTGTTATAGATTAGCCGTAATGGCTTGCATTTTTCTTTAAATGATCGTGAGGAAGCATTTGGTCAGCCAAGCGCGTTTGCATGCCATCCATATGTCCATTCCATTTGTTTCTTTGAAATTCCCTATCTTTGTATGTTTCTTTCTCCTTTCTTGGACCTCTAGTATCATGATTCATGTGGTTTCAGATGAGAAAATTGCTTTGCTGGGTGCCATACAGTCCCTGTTTGAAGGTTCAATGTATACGTTTGTGTTCCTCTGGACTCCTGCTTTGAGCCCAAATGATGAAGAGATTCCACATGGTTTCATTTTTGCTACTTTCATGCTGGCTTCAATGTTGGGAAGTTCCCTTGCATCCCGGCTGATGGCTCAGACATCACCCAAAGTTGAGAGCTACATGCAGATTGTTTTTGGAGTCTCTGCTGCCTCTCTCCTGCTTCCTATTGTGACAACTGTATGTTATGGGCTTCAATTTATGCATTTTACTATTTTCTATAGTGCTTCTTGAACCTAAATTCTTCTGGTCATTCTCTAACTTTGCTGATTTGGTACAGTTTTTGGTGGCACCTTCTAACGTGAAAGGAGGAAGTATCAAATTTGCAGGTTGTATCCAACTCCTTGGCTTCTGTACCTTTGAGGCCTGTGTAGGGATATTCTGGCCATCCATCATGAAGATGAGGTCTCAATACATACCTGAGGAGGCCAGAAGCACTATCATGAACTTCTTCCGCATTCCTCTCAATATCTTCGTGTGCATTGTGCTGTACAATGTATGTTACTGGAAATACTCTAAATACATTTTCTGACCTTAAATTGTAGTAGGTCTGGGGTTGTGTGGGGTTGTGTGGAGTTGTGTACAGAGCTTGACAGACCCAACATAATCTGAACCCACCTGGTTTTTCCTTCGTGTTGGTATATTATAGTAACTTATATGAACCCACTTATAACCCATAAAGCCCCGGTTTGGCTGGTTTGCTTTCTTAATGTTTTTGGTATTTCATATGGTTGCAATTAGGATATATGTGCCCTCCACCAAAAAAAAAAAAAGAAAGAGAGAAAAGAAAAAGAAAAATAGTTTTCTTGATTTGTTGCTAATAATGGTTTTGGTCTGTGTTTGAAGGTTGATGCATTCCCTATCACTGTCATGTTTGGCATGTGCTCGATTTTCCTCTGTGTGGCATCTATCTTGCAGAGGCGGCTCATGGTGATTGCGGATAAGTCAAGTAAGTGTATTCCACACATACGTACTCTTGCAATGTTCGATGAAATTTGAATTTAAAGTGCAGTAGGCTCAGTACGATTCAAGCTTTATTTTGTATTTCTTATTGTAGTGGAGGCAAAAATGACTTGTACTTGCCCATGAATTTATATAGCCTGTAATCCAAACCTGAAATTTTCCAAAAAAATGCATGCTCCTTGACTTTGACACCATTGTGTTAATAATTTTTTTAGTGCTTACAATTTGGCTGTGTTTTGTCCATTACAGAGACAGAAGATTGGTCATCGAAGGAAAAGGACACCGAGTCAGAGCCG
This sequence comes from Hamamelis virginiana, assembly GCA_017140935.1. Lineage (NCBI taxonomy): Eukaryota > Viridiplantae > Streptophyta > Magnoliopsida > Saxifragales > Hamamelidaceae > Hamamelis > Hamamelis virginiana. The sequence continues at coordinate 568,784 of JAESVK010000651.1, read as the reverse complement.
TTAAATCTCTGATAGATGTCAAGAAGACAGACCACCAAAGAAATTTTTGGAAAGTTGAAAGCAAACACCTGATTCATAGCATAAACTGCTACTGTTCTTGTTTAATTGAGGGTGTATTCGATTTAATGGTGCAAGTTACAATGTATAAGAGAAATAGTGGTCTGCCCAGGAAAGAAAGGGAGTAGAAGGGCGGGGAAGAAGTGTCTCTCAAGCTTTCATAATTGTTTTTTTTTTTTTTTTTTTTAACTCAAAAATCAATGCAGTTGTGAGTAAGTATTGGTTCAGCTCAGCTGTTATTGTAGGGAATTAATGTTCTCCTGTAATTTGAAATGTTATTCTTTTTCTAATCTCAGATAAGAGTTATTACCAATCAAGAGTGGGTTTTCTTTTTTCCATTTTTCACCGTTGACTATTTTTCCCAGGCTCTGTTTGTTTCAACACAATTTTTTTTGCAGGGAAAACATTTTCCAAGAAAATGGATTTCAGGTGTAAAGAAAGTTTTCTTCCCGAAGCTAACTAGAGAAATATTTTAAATTTTCCCAAAGCACCACAAGTCCACACACAATATGTTATCCATCAAGATCAATGGAGCCTTACAAACAAAAATGGAAATAAAAAAAAAGAAATAAAAACCATAAACATTTTCGATCAGGAAACGATTTTGTCTGAAGGCCACCAGTGATCCACTTTCATGTTTTTCTACTTCGCGACATAAAAATTTGCGCTTGGATTTTGGGGAAGAAATGAAACTGAACTTGAGAGTTTGGCGAAAATTAAAATGATTTAAAAGTTGTTATATCCACTGTAATGGTTGTGTGGATTGTTTGTAGATACCAAATGGTAGTAAGTTAGGCGAATTCAACTATTGTGATGCTATTGGAGTTAAAATGCGGTTAATATGTAACCTTTTTCAGCAATTTAGTTGCTCAATTTTGGACCTTAATTCATGGTATAAACACTTCATAACAAAGTGCCATTTGTGTTCTGAGTCTTCTGACCAAATTGGACAAACGATTGCTTTCTCTACAACTTAGGGTTTGATATTTGTATTTCCTGTAAAATTATCAAACTTCATTGGGAACTTATGATTTGAGTTAATGAATCCATGCTATTAGAAGAGAGAAAAAAAAAAAATGAAAGAACAATAAATAAAATGAGGTACTTCCATTGCCACAGGAAAATATCCAAACCAAACTAACCAGAATCTATATTAGTGAATACATATATAGATTTTCCTCAAAAAAAAGAAAAAGGAAAAAATGAAAATACATATATAGACAAAATATTACATTTGAATTCTCTGTGCATTTTGAAGCAATGAGAACCACTTACAGCACTCGACTACGTTTTGCATCCATCGAAGCAGCTTCCAAATCCCCAAGGAAGAAAAGGATTTTGTCCAGAATCCCTAAGCAAGGCTCCCTTCCTTGCAGAGATTCTTCTCCAATGGAAGAAAAGTCTCTTTTTGAACTCAACGGCAAACTATTTGTCCCCTTTCTTTTTCTATTCGAGCCCAGATGGCGTTGGATTTGGCCTTGGTGGACAAGGTAGTAGTCTCCACCTTCTCTGATTATCTTCAAACCCCTGCAAACATAAACAACCCTTTTGATCAAACAAGTTTCATCTTTAATATTTGTGAAAAAAAAAATCATTCTTGTATATAAATTGTAAAGAGAATTAGTCATCAAAATGGAGTCCGACCCACCCAAGCTTGGGACGATGTCAAAGAGGAACAAAGCAAACTTGTGGTGAGCTTGACCTTTGAAAGATCTATGAAATGGGTTGTATATAACTACAACTTTCTAGAACTCGAGAGCTTTTTAATATTCGTAAAACCATCACACTGTGATTCACACACCAGAAGTTCTGGAATGGTCATGAAGAATAATCTGTTGCAACACATAATTCGTAGTCCCCTGAAATGGACAACTTGGTATTTTGAGGGTTTTTCAGATTTGACGAAGGGTAGAACTTAGTGTTCTAGTCATTTCAATTTGGATCGATCCCATACAATGATGTGTAACAGTCTGTTTTCTCATAAAATGCTTAATGGATATACTTTTGTATTCCATCTCCATAGTGGTACTTCTCAAGGATCATAACCATGTCTAATGTGATACATAATGTGTCAGTGGTTGGGTGTGTGGGTGGTAATGTACCAAGTACTGGAAAAAAGTGAACTGTAATAATTAGGCATTCAACTTACAATCCAACTCGATCACAACGGTCTTGCACCTCATACACGTCTTTCCATGGTTTTGATCCAATAGGGGCATAGAATGCAGCGTGATCTCCTCCCCATCTCTCCTTGAATAGGCTAGACCATAGAATGTTGTCTGCAGCCAAGACCTTCCACTTCTTGCAAACTTCACATCACCAAACAACCATATTTATTAATCAACCAAATGGACAAGCTAGTTAACAATGGGAATTCAAGCTATGAACATCGCAAAAAAGAGAATAAAAAAGAATAGAAGTGGATCCAGCAACTGTTAGAACATGATAAAAGTTATTGCCCATATCAAAGAGCTTTAAGACCACAATGGTTTTAGGAAATGAACAACGCTTGAGGTTAGAACCAAGTTGTGTCAATTAGTATTATCTAATCAATTCATTGGTTTCAACAGAGAGCTAGAAATTCATTAAATCACCTCAAACCACACTCGCTTTTGTTTCTCTTTGTGGTTCTACCTTATGTTCAATCACAGATACGATTGAACTTCTGTCTAAATGCATGATAGAATTAAATCTCTCTCTCTCTCTGGCACCCTACCCACCCCATCTGTGGAAGAAGCACTACCTATCTAGATGTTTCTTTGTGGGAGTAAAACTCCCTAATTTGTTTTGGAGAGAAGTCCTCAATAACAATTGAGCTAGAGCTCATTCATGGATATCCTACACTTTTCACTACTAGGGTCTGGGGTCATAATTGTTTCCCATAAATACAGCAATCTTGCATTTCTTACATGCCTTCGCATGGTTTTAGAATTGTAGTATGCTGGGTTATATGACATGAAACCTTCCAATTTCTCCCCGAATTGGTTTGACTCAAGCAAACAAGTGGGCATTTAGATGTCGTATAGAAATAATATCATGCTATTCTGCTTTCCACAGTATTTGAAGAAACAAAAACATCTTTTTGAATCGAACTGCTACCGCAATCTAATATGGCAATAATTTTGGCCTAAAGGCATTTTGAATAAAGTAGATCCACTGATTTGTTTCATCCATTGCTTTTGTTTCTCTTTAATCCATCAGAACCAAAGTAGAAACTTTATACTTTCATGTGGATGCATGAAAGATTTTCGACTTCACATGAAAATACAAATTAATTTCAAATCAGTATTGATTCCCCAACTGAACTGAACTCCAAACTCAGTAGAAACACATTTGCTGCTTATCATAATAAAAAAATACATACCAAAACTTGAAAATTTTTGGACTTCTGAGAAAATCTTTGGAATATAAAGTTCTAGAATGACTCGGAAAATTTGTTGCAATTCACTCAGGAAGGTTAAAGTCAACCAAATATTTCAAAATTTGGACTCATACAGATTTGAGCCAGAAAAATTTGCATGAATTTATGCATCAAAAACCATGGATAAGCCTACTCTCGGTCTAAGGTTGGAATTATTGACCAATCAAAAAGGTCATTCAGAGTTCGGAAATGAATATGTTTCGATGAAATCCATAAAAAAAATAATAATAATAACAAGCAACAGTTATCAAGAGTCATCATTCAATTGAAATGAAAAGTTACAGACCTCATCAATGAATCTACCATCAATGAAAGAAAAGAAGCCCAAATTGATATGAAAAATCAAATCAGCAACACGAAATGCACAATTATCTGAGTCAAATTCAAGATACTTAATTCAGATCTCATCATGAATTAGAAATTAAACACATACCCAGTTCAGATCGCATCATGAATTGGCAATTCAACAGACAATAACCCAAGTTTTGATAATAAAAAAATGATTGAAAACCTATAAAATCATCTTGAATTGGGAATTTAACATATACCCAGTTTAATGAAAAACATACCCAGTTCAGATTTCATCATGAATTGGCAATTCAACAGACAAAAACCCAAGCTTTGATTAAAAAAAAAAGATTGAAAACCTATAAAATCATCTTGAATTGGGAATTTGACATATACCCAGTTCAGATCTTTCATCAAATGGCAATTCAACAAACAAACCCAAGATTTTGCTATGGGAATTTTTTTTTTTTTAAATGATTGAAAAGTTAAAAAAACCTCAAGGTGAGTTGTGTTATTATACTGACCTTGTTGTGCAGTTGCTAGGTTTTGATGATCCAACAAGCAGAAGATCTTATGACAAAGATCCAGTGGCAATCTCTCCATTTCTACAACTAAACCTAGTTCGCGGAACCCAGAAAATATGATAAAATTTTGTATGTTTTTTGCAGAGTCAGAGTGAGAGATCTGATTATGAGCTTTTCATGTTCTTTTTCATGGGTGGTGCTGAACTTTTGGCTAACAAGCCCAGCTGCCCAAGCGAAATTTGTAACTTGTAATCCGTATTCTCTCAGAGTAGACAATAAATCTATAATCGCTAGGCCTGCCGCTGAACAAACATTGAATTTAAGCATGGATTTGTTGAGGATGCTGACAGACACGTGTTGATCAGAGATGCCAAGTATTTGAGGAAGTATGTACTCGAGCGAATACAAATAGTATTTGTTTGAACAAAGTTTATGTTAGATTCCGCCAAACTGGTTTTCACGTGTCTGATTATTACCGCGAAAATTGAAACTTTTAGAAAATGAAAATTTCAAATTTAACTGCCAAAACAAATGTTTTGTTTTGAATGTGGAGATAGCAAGTAGCAAACAACAATGCAGTTTGGTCATGTTCTCAGATTGTATATTCAGAAAATAGTTTACAAATTTTAAATATATTTGTTTTCTTTTGAGTAAGAAACAAAAACAAAAAATAGAACTTGTTTCTAAAATGAAAATTTAAAAACAAAATTTGAAAACATATACCCAAACAAAATTTCCAGACTTTTTTTTTTTTTTGGGGTAGTTTTAGAATGGATTTTTTGTTTTTTTGAGAACTTGGCTAAATAAGTACACGCGCACACCATGTGAAATGTGAGAATTGAACATTATTATACATCACATTGGGTTTGGATTCGCTGTTGATCTAACACCCAATCAACGGGTATTGATCAGCCGCTGGATGGGCAGCGCATCAGCAGCAAAAGTGATCAAAGGGTTAAAGCTTAAAACACGCCTCATAACAGTAGTTTTGAGAGGTGTTAACGGCATATTGGGAGTTTTTGGGGTTTTCTTTATTGACCTTCTCTATCTCTTCTAAGTTTCAGACTTTCAACCCTCAGGGACTGTTTGGTAATTTTGAAATTTGGTTCAGAACGGTTTAAAACCAATTTATCTATCTAGTTTTTGTTCACACAGACTATTTCTTTTTTAAACGCTGTTTGATTCAAATTATCCTGTAAGTATTTATAGATACATTGGAATTACTTTTTTCATAAAATAGGTCATTCAAAGTTTAATTAATACATCAAAATATCGAAGTTTAGAAGCATATATAAATAAATAAAAAAATTTAAAAAATTTGGCAAACAAACATTGCACACAATTTAAATCCATAATTAGTTAGACAAGAAAAATCCATAGTTAGTTGTGTCAAGCTTGACCTTCTCCTCACATCCAACTTGAAATTGAGGCAGAAGACAATCATAAATTCACAAGAGTGCATTTGAGGTCAATAGTGCAAATGCCCTCTTTGAATTCATGAGGTGAAATTTGTTGTCAGTACGTGAGATCACCCCCTTTTTTTTATTGGTTGAAATTGAAACTGAAAAGCTTCAATAAAAGCAGAAGAACTTCACCACCTGGAACAATAGTAGAGGCACACTCAAATCCATTAGGGCACCAGCCAAAGAACTGGATTGTGTGCTTGGTTTTGATGGTCGCCACAACCGCATTGACATCCTTGGGCATCACACCGGGCAACAAGCTAAGCCACAAGATATTCTAAAAAAATCTACATATATAAAAAAAAAAAAAAAAAACCCAAACTTTTTTCATAACCCACAAGAAATCAAGGATCTCACTCTTTTGTCCATGTTGATTGTGAATGGCTTGATATTTTTCCCCAAAAAGACATAGCTACTGTACGAGGATGTGAGGTTAAAGATGGACAGGAAAACAAAGTGGAGAAGTCTTTCTCAAACGTGAACTGCAAAGAGAAGTGTTGTGCAGATTGGAAGAAGAAGATTTTTTTTTGGTAGAAGGAAGAAGAACAAGAAGTTGCTGTGCACAAAAAGGTATGGTGATGATGAGCAGATGAGGAAAAAAAACAAAAACTTCTCGTTTTATTTTCAAAATCTGGTTTTTCAAAAAACTAGGCACTCACATGGAACAAAGCTGACCGACGTTTAGCACCAAATTGAATTAGATAAAGGGAGCGGATGATGCAACCCCTCTAAACTATTTGTCCACCCCTTGTGTTAAGTAAACCATAATAATTTATAAGTACCCCCATACATTCCCTAAAATAACCCATAGCCCAAATATTTGTTCATTAGGTTTATATCCCCACCCCATTTTGCAATCTACCCTAATCGATCACCCCTAGCTTCCCTCCCTCATCTCACTTGCAGCTGCACGGCGTGCAATCTCTCTCTCATCTCCCTCCAGCCCTCTCGTCTCCCCCTCTCTCTCTCTTTCACGCAATAGCCCTCTCTCTCTCTTGATTTTTTTTTCACCATTAAAGTTTAATGATGGTTTTCTCTCTTGAAACTTAATGATGGAGCTTGATGGAGCAACTAACAGTGATGAGGTAAGTTTTTAGAAGCTTTAATGGTGTTTTTTTTTTTTTTTTTTGCAAAACCCGTGGTGATGCATTACACAGAACTCAACATTCTAGGAATGTTGCGTAGAAGACAACATAACATTCTCATTGATCACAACCCAACAAACATGTTCTGTTACGTTGTGATCAACCCAACATTCCTAGAAAGTTAGGTTGGAAGAAACACAACAAACCTAGAATGTTAGGTTGGAACCAACGCAACATTCTCGGAATGTTAGGTTGGAAGTAACGCAACACATTAATAGGTACATTTTATTGGTTTTGATGCGTTGTTTTCAACCTAACATTCTAGGTTTGTTGCGTTACTACCAACCTAACATTCTAGGAATGTTGGGTTGATCACAACGTAACAGAACATGCTTGTTAGGTTGTGCTCAACCTAACATTTTTGGAATGTTAGGTTGAAAATAACACAACAAAACCAATAAAATGTACTTATTAATGTGTTGCGTTACTTCCAACCTAACATTCCAAGAATGTTAGGTCGTCTTCTACGCAACATTCCTAGAATGTTGGGTTCTGTGTAACGCAACACCACAGTTTTTTAAAAAAAAAAAAAAAAAAAAACACCATTAAAGTTTCTAAAAACTTACCTTATCATTGTTGGTTGCTTCATTAAGCTCCATCATTAAGTTTCAAGAGAGAAAACCATCATTAAGCTTTAATGGTGAAAAAAAATCATCTAATGGAAGCATTTGATGAACATGTCAAGTTTTTTTCGAATCAAAGGTGAACTACACTCTCTCTCTCCATCTTTCCTGCTTCCTCTATGAAGCAGGTCTTGGGTTGAAGCAGGTATGAAGGTTTACTGTTTGTAAGAAGAATGAGAAGATTGATATTTGGAGGGAAATATGGCTTTTGGCTGATATAGAGTTGGGGTGGGCTTAACTAAACAAATTAGGATACATTAGGTATTTCAAATTTATACTTGTCCTAAATAGTAAAATCATTTAAGGGCATTTTGGAAACATAAAAATTGGGGTGGGCAAATAGTTCAAAGGGGTTGCATTATCTGCACCTTTAGATAAAAACAGATTATGGAGCTGGAACAAACTTACCAAACACGGGCCTATGTATTTGGGCCAATGTTGTATCTGATAAAACCGGTTCCTTTGGTTGCCAAACAACCCCTCAATCTCCATCTTCTTCCATGATCACTTCATCAGAAAAAATAGAGATTGGAAAATTACTTGGAAAAGCTGCAATAATAGCATAAAAAAAGAAAATCTAGAGAGGAAAAGTGTGTGTGAATATATATGTATATATAGAGAGAAACAAATTCAATAAGCTTAATGGTGGTCGATGCCAAGACAAACACTCCTTTTCTAGATAGCAAAGATGTTTAGGTAGAATCTCTGGATCCTTCTGTACGTCCCTTAGAGATACATCCTTGTGCAAATCAAACAGAGCCATTGCTGGACATCATCTTCTTCTTCACGGAGCCTATGGCACTTGGACACCCAGTTCTTCTTGCTGCAGATCTGTTCTACATTCAGTTCTACTTCTTCTTGCTGCTACAAATCTGTTCTACACAACCTTGCTGCAAATCTAGCAGCCAGACACACATCCTTGGAGATTTGATGGGTTAGAACTTGGATATCAAAATTAAAATTTTATTTTTATTTGATGAAGATTCAAAGGTTAGGGTTTGATTTGTTGGGAATTGGGGATTTGTTGGTTAGGTTTGTTATTTACAAAATTTTAATGAAAAAATTTAGGAATTTTTTTTTCCTGTAAACATTCTCTCTCTCCTCTTCCAAATCTGAGTGTGAGTGTTGCATATTTTTTTGTTGAATGTTGGTTGAGTTGCTTCAGAGAGAGACAGAGACTATAATATGCATTTCCTAAAATAGTTGATTATTGCCGGACAGTTGCTAACGAAGTTAACTTAGTTAATCTAGATTTTTTTCCCCAAAATGACATTGTTAGTAGTTGTTTTGGCCATCAACCGTTGGATTGTCTTGTCGGCTGATGTGTCGTACATCCAGCGGCTGATCAACACCAGTTGATTGGGTGTCAGATCAACAGCAAATCCAAATCCCATCACATCTATTTCTATCTCTTTATTCTCTTCACCTAATAGGCTAACATGACATGAGTATTTTGAATTTTCCTTTTTTTTTTTTGTCTAGACCCAGTGTTTCCTCAAAGCTGACAACCATAGACTAATTACTGTTCGTGCCGGGTAAGCCCACGAGAGGGAAAGTGCTGGCCCAGGGATTTTTTATCAAATATCCATTGCCCGGACACGAAGTGGGGAGCATACCCACTCGAACCCGAGGTGGAGAGTTTGAGGCCAAGCTGCTCAACCAGCTTGACCAACCCACTGAATTTTCCATTATGATCACCATTATTGGCATTAAGCCAGCCAGCAGATACCATTAGATTAATAGGTCATTAATCTTGCTATCTCGTAATATAAGACCATCTCCAATCATTACCTCAAACTCTTACTTAAATTGAGTCAGGATTTGAGTAAAAAGCTCCTTTTAAATGGGAGCTCTCCAATCACTTACTCAAAAATTTGAGTTAGAACTCAATTTGAGTTTAAGTTTGAGTAAAACTCAAATTGAGTTTGAGTTTGAGTCAGGATTGGAGAAGGTTTTTTGGCCTTTTTTACCCAAATTTGAATTTGAGTTTGAATTTGAGTCGGGATTGGAGATGCTCTATTGAGTTTTAGTTCATGAATTTCCAATTAATATTTATTGCGTGGGAGTCCAATCTTTCCAAACCACAGATGAATTTTACCAATTCAAATGGATTTAAGAACCCAGTCTGACTCCAAATTTAGGCCAACATATGTCAAGTGAAGCTGCAAAATTTGAAAAGCATGCTCAAAATTGCAAGATCATTCTGGGTTTCGAGGTACTAATAAATTGTGGCAACACTGGGCCAAGGCAATGAGCCCACTCATTCCTCTTTCATGCATCATATAACACTACTTTCATGTATCTCAGTATTTCACCAAAAACTAGACAAATGAACACTTGACCCAAAAATAGGGTAAAAAAGGGAAGCCATGGCCTGTCCAGAAAACCAACTCTATTCAGTTGTAAATGTTGTAAAAGCACATGTATTTCATTGGGGTAAAAAAGATTAATGTCAAGTGTACAACTCATTTTTTTTGACTAAAAAATCTCCCACCTCCCCCCAACCCCCAACCAAAAAAATGAAAAAAGAGAGCTCTTCTCATACATCTCGGATCAATTTATACAACTTACTGTAAATAATTGTTATGAGCCTACAGGAGCTTTCTCATCTAGCATTAGTAGAAAGGGAGGACAATGCGGACTGGATCAAAGCTCCCAATTTTCCTCTCAAGTTGGAAACCGTATTTCCTAATGTTTCACACGAACCAATCTCCTCGAGACTGAACTTGTCATCCTGCAGTACTTGGAGTTGCCTTTCCAAATACGTACGAAGACTAGCCTCTGCAACATTAATGAGACTTAGAGAAGCATTTGTGTGCATGAATTTTGTGACCATAAATCCTGCCAGGATATGCTGATCGGCCTTCACAAGCTCTGATATAAAACACGGGAAGAGAATTCTTCTGAAAAGTATAAAAAAGTCTCTCCCATTGTTTTCAACTTCATTTCTTCCTTTAGGTTTGAGCCTTGGTAACTGGGCTTCCTGAGACTGCCGAGAAAAATTTCCAACCAGATAACAGAGATAGGAGAAAGTGGTGCCGTACGAAGATTTGGTGATGATAGTAGACGTAACCCCAGAAGATAATATAAGTATTAAAAGTTCATGGTCCCTGCCAATCGTGTCCCCAATTCCTCCTTGTTTCAGCTTGTCCTCAACTGCGTCCAAACACTGCAACTGTATCGCTCCATAAGGCAGCAAAAGCACCATCTTCAGAGCCACAAAGCAATCTATCCCAAGTGCAATCTTGCTCAAGCTCAGTGCACCATCTTCATCGAGCAATATTCCATTTGATTTTGCTAAGGATTTGTCAATCAGTTTTAACACATCCCTAGATCGAGACAACGTGACAATTTTTTTAAAAATCTCCATCCAACATGCATGTAAAGGATGAATAGAAATGGAGCTCCCTTTCTTCACATTCTCAACAGCTTCTTCCTGAAAGTTTTCCCATCCCTCGTCCCAATCATCGTTGCTCCACTCATTTCCAGCATCTGATGCATCAGGAGCATCTGATGCTTCTGCAGAAGCTTCTCTTACTTCTCTCCCAAATATGAAGAGCCCTTCCCATTCTCCCAAAGTGGCTAGCAAAGCTTCAATATGGGGTTCTGCAGCGGCAGCTCCACACAATTTTAAGAAGCAAGAAACTGCTCTCTCCACATTCAAAAGATCATCAGGGGTGATTTCAATGCCTGGTGAGATCACTGCAGCCAGCTGAGACGATCTAAGGGCAACCAAAGTACTGGTAAACCTGTTAGAAGTATCTGCCTGATTTGGAACACCCTGATTGGCAGTTGTCTCACTGTTTTTACTTGTACAGTTCAACTCTTCCCACCCTTCCCATGGTAGAATATTGGACTGTAGCTGTGTAGAAAAACCCTTGATATTTCTACCTGTGATAAATTGCATAATCTCTAGAGCATAAACTCGAACATGACTCGGTAGCTGCAAGTTATCGGAAAACTTGGCCATTCTTTCCCAAACTGCAAGTCTGACCCTCTTCAAATCCTCCAAATTACCCTCCAATTTACTCAGAGATGACAACAAATGATATAAATTTTGGTGTTCATGGGACTCGTTAACCAAGCCTTGTAAAATTGGTTCCAATATATCGCTATACAAGTGGGCAAGTTCCAGGATACCATCAAATTTTCCTACAGAATATACTTCTGCAATGGCTCCGAATCCACAACCAGAAAAAACCATAGCTCTGCAAAAAGTGAAAACCTCAACAGAAAAATCACCTACTAAACCATAATTAACATAACCGATAATGGAGCCCCAGCCCTGACTCGGTGAGACACTGTCCTCTATCACCAACCTTATGAAAACCTTGAGACACGTCATCAAACATTCTGGATTGAACTCAAGTTTCTGTCCTGAATTCTCATGTGATACAATTTCCTGCATATCATCAGTCAATCTGATCCAAAAATTTAAAAGTATGATGAGGCACTCCTGCCATGACGAGGTATCAGGTAGACTCTCAGAAGAACCATCGAGGGGAATGATAACTGTGAAGTACTGCTTCATTATGTCCAAAGCATCTGAATGTGCCATGACTCTGATATACGTTCTGCAAAAATCATAGGTCTGCTCAAGTTGACTTATTAAGTCCAGAAGGGTTTCATGGTTTTCAATGTCAATTTTTGTCCTAGCTCTACTCTCCAAAGTTGTCAACAAACTCAGCACATAATGTTTGTAGACATCTTGCCATGATATGAGTCCTTCAGGCACTGGATCAGTATAGATGCTGACAAGGTTCTGTACCATTTTTGCCAATGCTTCCAGGCTAACTTCGTCAGCATGATTGAAGACTTCACTGCTAAAACACTCAAAGTTCAAACCATCTAATCCAGCAATATTTTTGAAGTTCAGGTTCTTAACAAAGGACACTCTTCTGCATTCTTGCTCAATGACCTTGTAAAAACGAGCTAGTCCAAGAGCAGATATATGTGCTGTGTCTATATGTATGGTTGATAATAATTCTTGGGTTTCTTCCAACTGCACGTAGCAGTCAGAGAGCAGGCCATATACGTAAGCAAGGCGCTGCTTGTTGCACCCATCAATTGCAGGGTAGACAACCAAGGAGAGAGTTTTAATGGTTTCTGCAGCACAAGCAAGCATTTCTCCTTTTACTTTTGAGATTTCAGCCGTGATATCATCATCGGTCCAAACCTCAGACAGAAGGACAGAACTTAGATACTGCTGTAGCACCTGCAAAGAAATAAACAAACGCAAGGTAGAAATTGACAGGTTAAACATACATGCATTTATCTTCTACATTGATGCCTTAGGAGATAGAAACATGCAAACAGCATACCTCAGTGTGATTCAAGCCATACGTATCAGCTAATTTCAACACATCCTTCAAAATGCGCTTCTTCTCCAACTTTACTGATTCAACGAGGGAGAAAACAACACTCTCAATGTAGTTGAAGTCCCCAGACAAAAAGCGTGCAATTTCGACCCCAGGAATTATTTTCTCTAACACTCTAGAATGATCCGCTACACGCTTTTGTTCTTCTAATTTCAGTTTCCATTCTCTCCAAAATGTGGATTGCACACTGTCAATATAGTCTATTTCATCTGAATAAAAAAAAAGGGGGGGGGGGGGCCCAGGAGGGGAGGGGAGTGAGATTGACAGAATAACATCATACACTGGGAAAGAAGAAAGATAACATTCTTAACAACTTTTAGAGTAAGCACAAGGCATTGTAAAGAAAATAGCATTAAAAAAAGTACAGTCTAGATTTCAGGAATAATATTAAGAAGTAAAGTAAATCACCCGAACTGAATGATTTGTGCTTCTCTTTAAACTTCCTCAGAAGCAGATCCCTCCTCTGAGCAGGACCCTCACACTCGACTCCAGAGTTGTGTAATAAACTATATGTCATTCCCACATTCATTATGCTACAAATATCTTGGTAATCCTGCCTTGTTCGCAGCTGCTCTTCTATCACTTCTACCCCATTAAAGGCATCCACAAGATTCAACAGAAAGGAGCATCCCATAATGTCTTCCTCTTCAGTAGCAGGCGGTTCTATAATCGATTTTGCCAGAGAGGCAATCAGATTGTCTCTCGGAGCAAAACTATTCCTCGCCAACCAAGACAGAATAGTTAGCACGGCTTGTGCTCTTACACTCACATATTGCTTTCCAGGAATTAAGCCAGGCATTATTTTCTTACCATGCTCTGCTTTCCTACTTAATTCAAGCAACCACGGAAGCTGTAAAGCAACAAAGGACAAAATTTTCCCATTTTCTCCCAGAACTGATTCCCAATTGGTCCCATTCTCAACAGGCAAGTTCTTAGCAACGTCAGAAAATATGTCTTTGATGTTATTGAAATGAATTTCTTGATCAGCACTGTCAAATCCTTCAACCAGTTCAGAACAACCGCTTAGGTTAATGATATCATGAATACTGTGGACTGGACGTGAGATACTTGAGGAACCTTGAACTGAGAAGGTGGGAGAATTCGTCCCAGTCAACATCTTTAATGTCTCACACTGGCCTTGCATATCTAGTTCTTTCCATGCATGTAGAAGCTCACCAATGGATTCCTCGTCACAATGGCTCAAAGAAAAACCTAGTAGCTGCTTTCGTGAACTTATATCCATGTTTTCCAGAGCAGGACCCCTTGCTATTGCAGCACATAAGTCCCAAATGAGACCATGTCCTTTTTTAGTCAAAACAAGGCAGAGATCAAAAGCCAACTGCAGATCACCTGCAACTGCGGCCTCTCTAGCAATTGCTTCCTCGACAGCTGATATGTCATCCTGAGACCTCAATCCAAGAAGTTTGGCAATCTCAATCAGTTCATCAACGTGTATATAAGCTCCAGCTTGGCTTGTAATTGCCAGTTTAATGATTTCCATTGGATCTTTGATTTGCCTAAATTGCATGGGCAGAAGAGTCACTCCAAGGTTTGGGAGTCTAGTAGTAAGTGCATCAATAATGTCAGATTCTGCTTTGACATTTCTGCTGCTTGGAAAGAGATTCAGACATTCCTTAGCCTTCCAGATCTGAAACAAGTTGTAGCAATACAATCAACAAATTTAAAAATGATATCATAGTCCAACAAATTTAAATATGATATCATAAATCTCAAATATTGAATTTATTGAGCATATTTATGTTAGAGGTCCCCTGGATTATGCTGTTTACTGACAATATAGTTTTAGTAGATGAAAGTAGAGTAGGTTTTAGTAAGACGTAGATACCAGAGAGAGAAAACTAATGGCAAGGATATACATAAAAGTTATCTTTTTGTTATGTTGGATTAATCATCAAGGAGCGGCAAATTGAAAAAGACATGACTCAAAGAGTTAAAGCACGATAAATGAAGTGGAGAAGCGCTTTTGGAGTGTTGCATAATCACAAGAAAGAAGAATCCAATGCTCCATTTGGTAGGGAGGATGGGAAAAAAATGGAAGAAAGGAAAGTAGAAGGGATGGACTTTCCATCCTCATGGAAGGGAGACCCACCTTCCTCCTTGTGTGTTCAGTACGTAAGGAGGAGAGAAAGAATAGAACATCTAATTTACTATTTTACAATTTTTTTCTTTGGCATAGGAAAGGATGGTACTTTGTCAACATAAGAAAAGTAAAAAGACAAAAGTGGGATTTCAACTACCCCTCTCCCTCCCTCCTCTCATCTGCCCAAAAGTGGGTGGATGCCAAAAAGTGAAAAAACAGCCTTTCTTTCCCTTCATTCTTACTTCCTTCCTTCCTCCCTCCTCTCCCTACTATACCAAACAGACACTAAACCCCCTCATCCCTCAACTTTTCTCTCCCAGCTCTCCATCCTTCCATTGCTCCCTCGTACCAAACCAAAAGATGGCTATACAGCAAACCAGGCTTTAAATTACTAAAATTTGGGAAGTCAATAACATGTCCACAAAATGAGCTTAACAGAAATGAGAATGTTTAAAATGAATGCATTGGTTAGAAGACAAAGGTAGCACCAACTGAGGGCATCATAAGGACTTGGTCAAATGCAACAACCAACAATGATTAAAACAGACGGGAGAACTGAGAAGTGATCTGATACAAGTTGAATGTGTGACAAATAAAAGAAGGCAGCCAAAAAGAATGTAAGTTACCAATTAAAATAAGAATAAATAAAGGATGATGCCAAGTTACCAATTATTATGGTCTCGTTATCAAGAATTCACCTATAATAATATATAAATAATATTTATTTTAAATAGCTTCCTCTGATAAGTTAGAAGGCTATCCATGCAATATCTGGGAAATGTTGACATTTCTACAAGTATGATATATGCAAGGAAAAACAAGCTTAACAATAAGGGTGTTTCATTGGACTAGCTTGAGTGCCTATTCTTTCTTCTGTCTTTCAAAACATAGCAGCTTCTCATACATGCTTGGATTTACATAGCCTGTGTCAACTACAAACTCAAAAGTATTCCATTTACTCTGTTCAGAACTCCTTAATATTGTACATCAATTAAATAAATAGACGAATACATGTCTCCTTCAGATGCAATGAGTATAAAATTGTGTAACTTATCAGCATAACAGCATTGTGTCTCAGGGTTGACATTACATTTCAATAGCTTTAGAAAGACATCAACACATCATGCTTGATGTCACCATATGGATGTATGTCATGCACAACATCAATCAACTATAAAAAGGCACCATCATAATGTGCCTATAATTTCAAAAGCCTCCCAAAGGAAGCAGACATGAGATCAGATATAAAGCACACTATTTGTTCTAATAATAGATTATAATCAGAATCTTGAATGTTTCATTCCATTCCTAAATGTCTTAAATCATCATAGAACACAATCTCTTTGCATACTTACTTCTGAGCAAGCAAGACTTGAAGCTGAGAAAAAATACTCCCTTGCAGCTTGAATGATTAGATTTTCTGCCTTTTCTGATGCCAAAGAAACTGAACCTGTACCCTTTAAATAATTCCTAGCAAGAGAAAACTTCCCAGCTTTCAGCAAGCCCCTGCAGAATTCGATCAACATATACTCTAGGTCAAGAAAAGGAAATGCCTTCTCCCGCAAGCACTGCATATCACGCCACATGTTCGCCCAATCATTATCTGATCGGCCAGGTTGTCGACGAATAAATTTTGATAGTATAAGGCGAAGAATCTGTTTTACACCTTTTCCATCTGAATGATCCTCTAGGAAAAAACTCATTGGCTTTGGGACCTGAATACAAACAAATACCATTAATAATTAATATTCTGTCTTAATCAATTTTATAACCATTAAATACAATAGTACCAGTACCAGTCATTGCGTCAAATGGCAACAAAAATTATGTCACAAAATCAAGAATTCCACATCCTGAATTTGTATTTGTGTTGGCCATCTCAATCCATGCATCATAATGGGTCCACAAACCTCATAAGTCATGATAAAGTTACAAGAAAAAGCTCCCAGACACAAAAGTCATAACTTCAGCCTCTCTCTCTAGTAACATGATGGATGATGCATAGCCATTCAATTGCAACTATATCTAAGAGGCAATGCTCTATGATATTTTCAACCTTTCCCACAATGCCAAGAGGTAAACTGCCAGAATGCAGCCTAAGCTAAGAAGCATTTATTGCCCCACCATACAACTGTTTTGAATCCAAGCAAATCAGACACCACAAAATGTAGTAATATATGATGTCATGCAACTATTCCATTTATATGATCACAAGTCATGAAGAGACATTCTAGCTCTAGTAATCCAATAATTTCAATAGCTGTAGTTTTCTTATTCCAACGAGGCAGAATTCTCAGTGGTTTAGGTGATTGAGAAATTATTATTTCATAGGACACAAAAATGAGATTATTAGCACTCATCACCGATTTTCAGGTGGGACATCATCCCCAAAACTAAAGTGCATTGCCCATTGAAGAGAAAATAGAAAAAACAGTCCTTGTACCAGAGAGAGAGAGAGAGCGAGCAAACCTGGTAATATGCCAAAAGTGTCCCCGCTTCAATATGGCCTTCTGCTAGTTTAAGTCTTTTCTCGAGGCCCTCAACACACATTTCAGTATCTGTTAGGTCCAGATATTCTCCATTATGCTTAACAACAGAAATAGCAGTATCTAAGGGATAACATCAATCTAATTACACGTGCACACATTTCAATCTACAAGTACATGCATATAAGTAAAACTGGTTAGCACTACAACACAACCTTGAATTTCCAGGCTCCTATAGGATTACTCACTCCCAACTTAATAACAAAAGGAACAGAAATAGATATTGACACATCTATGTCCTTATTTTAAAAATAATTGTATAATAGGTGAATAAAAAAGGCTGAGATGAATCAACTCCTAATTTCAAGGCTGCAAATCAGAGTCAGTTGACTTGGTTAGACTTCAGAACAAGGGTCGCTAACCTACTCCTAGGCTCTCTTGGAGAGCAGGGGTTTTCTTTTCTTAGTAAAGAAAGAATTGCCATTGTTCAACACAGTAGAACATATTCCATACTAACAAATAAGAAACTGATTATGGGTGGCCATGACATGATGATTGCCTACCTTCTGTGTTTTTTATACACAGTGAAATATACATCCTTCCAGGGAATGCAAAATACTATGAATAGAATCACAGAAAATTAATGGTAAGATGAAGACATGTATCAAATATCAGAAAGATGCAAATGATGGTTCTAATGCAGTATTTTTAATGAAAGAAATTATTTACAGCAACCATTAATTACTGAAGAATTATGTATTATTTAATAAAATTTCCATACATTGTGGGTATGGATCAATGCATTAGATATTTTAGTTTCATATGAGTGCACTGTATTATTATTTATTGGTTCATGGGGCTACAAGATTACCCTCCCACCACCCCACCCCACTCCACCCCACCCCTATAGGATAGGGGATGATGAAGCACTACTTATCCATAGAAGAATGCCTTCATCAGATGTCAAGTTCCTGTCCTCCGAGGCTCCTATAGGATAACAATCCTTCATACTTAATGAGCCATGTCTTGTTCATTTGTATAGTTTTATTGTTAAAAAATTTACCTACCCGTCCAATTTTACATACATAAGATATCAGGAAGCAAAATTTATCACTATTCAAGCTATTTTTTGTGTCACACCAAACAACAAGAAAATGGGGAAAATTCAAAATATTTCATGTAAAAGGTTTATGGTTTATGGTTTTGAACCTTTTTACAGAACAACAGATGGGGCAAAAATGTAACCCACGATTCATCCCAAGAAATAAGTGTTTTGACCCCCATTTGGACATGAATATTGACCATCCCCAACAGAAAATCCTTCTTTTTTTCTTTTCATTTTTTTACTTTCTTGCTCAAGATACCCATTAGAAAATCTAACAGATAATACAAGATTTATGGGATTCTGGTAAATTCGGATAAAATCCGTATATAGCAGAAGTTACCTTGTATTTGTGGAAGCTTTGACAAAATGGTGCCCATGGTACTCCACCTATCCGTAACAGTGCACAAATATATGCATTGCAAAGCAGTATCTATAGCTTCAGCCTCATCCCTGAAAATGCCAATACTTTGGAACTCCCTGCAGCCTTTCTCAATGACCATCAAGCATATGTCTAACTTATTCTCCAAAGCAATCTCCTTCATCCATTTAACCAGAAATGACTCAGCATTTTTACGGTCAACAGAAAAGGGGTCAGCTGTCACCTGATCTTCAGAAACCGAGGTCATATCATGAAACCTACTTTTCATAAATGGAATTGCTTTATCACAGAGTCTTTCAACCACATTTTCCTCTTTAACTCCACTAAGCGTCATTCTGAATTTTTCATAGTCAGATAACTGTTCCCATGTGACAAGACTCAGTGTGAAATTTGTTTCACCATCACTATCATTAAAATATATAAGCTGGTGCAAGTATGAGATATCACCGTGGAACTGCTGCAACTCATAGATACCCTTGCGACAAGCAAAGTCAACCAAGCAGATGCAGTTGTCTAACTGTCCACTAAAGCTATCAATATCTCTAGCTCTATTCTTGTACCATATTAGAAGTTCATTAATT
The DNA here is from genome assembly GCA_017140935.1 of Hamamelis virginiana. NCBI lineage: Eukaryota > Viridiplantae > Streptophyta > Magnoliopsida > Saxifragales > Hamamelidaceae > Hamamelis > Hamamelis virginiana. The sequence continues at coordinate 549,233 of JAESVK010000651.1, read as the reverse complement.
GATGGCCAAAAAAATCCCAAACACTGCTTCACAATGGGTTCAGTTCTGATCTGGCTACTGATCTCATGATTCTCAGGTAATCTGTTGATAAAGTTTACCATCTTTTCACATTCAACCCAATCTCTTTCCCTAATAGCAACACTTGTAGGAGGAGACCTCCCAGGTAGAAGTTGCCCATATGATTGTACAGGAACTGTTTCAGGGATAGCACCTAAAATGTCCAGCATGAAAGGAGTCAGCGAATAAGGATGACGCTTGAAAAGGAGGTTTAAGGCACCAATTTTTCCACTTTCAGCAAGTGTTACAGCAGCTTCATTGATGGGCATAACACGAAATTTGCTGTATTCCTGCACAGAAAACCTGCACAAGACTATGTCATTAAGCAGTGAGTCAGTAGAAACATTGAGAGGAATGGATACGAATACACGGCGAAAATCGTAAAAAAAAAAAAGAAGAGTCAAATCACATGGTACAAAGCATAAGACAACTGATCAATGATATATATTGAGGTACTCAAATTCAAGCACAAAATCTGCCGCATTTAAGCAAGTATCCACAGGCATAAGTTTAAAATGGCAAAACTAATGAAGTTCTTAACCCTTGTGGCAAGGAAACGAAGAAAGATGAATGCAAAAAATACACATTAAGACTAAATTCATAATCTGGTAGTCAATATTTTTAATCAAGAAAAGGTTAAAAGGTTAGCAACTCAAAAATAATAACAGTATACAAGATTATATAGAGTGCTAGAACAAGAAATATCATAAGATGATATGATTCTGTCTCCAATATCTGTAAGCAATCTTACAACCTTCAGCATATGTAGTACTCACACACATATTATACGGAACTCATTTAATATGAACAGCATAGATATATATACAGTATATATATATATATATACAGAAATGATCCTATCAGCACAGCTGCAAAGTTGTACTAACTACTAAGTTTCAACCAGTGGAGTTAAAAAAAGAATTATGTAGCTTTATTCAAAGCCTTAGCTGACAAACTTTTATAGTTTAAATTGACTAACTCCACTAACAATGGTAAAAATAGCTTCTGAAGAGCATATTACCTGCCCATTTTTATCCCAAGATATGTCTCCAACCTATCCCTGAATTGCAATAACTGGAGTCTTGCCATACGGAAATCCCAAATTTGGTCACATTCATGATCTTCTGACTCAGAAAACCTACACTGGTTAGTTAGGCGGAGCCCGTATGCAAGTAAAGCGTTCACAGCATCTTCTGTCAGTCCAACTTTATCTACACATTCAGATAGTACAAAAGCTTGATCCTTGATATTTGACAAAAACATATTTATTTCGTTTATTCCTTGGCCAGATTGCAACCACTGCGACTTTAAAACTTCATCTTTATCCAACCCATGACGATTAGCAAAGTCCAAGGCAGCCTGATATTTTTTATTGCTAATTAAAATATTATACATTTCCAGAACAGACCTCTCCGAAAATGATATCAAGCTCCAGCGCAATCTAGCAATGTCAAACTGATTAAATCTGTCTTCAGTAACCAACTCTACATGATGCGAATTACTTGTTTCCCTGTGATTAAATGAATTGTATCCTTTCTCAGGTGATGCACTCTCTAAAAGAAGAATTTGTCCTTGAAACTCTTGTACTCTTTCCAAAACAGGCAGAGAATATACAGGATCGTTCTCCAGAAGTTTAGTACCACTAAGAATGTCGAGCATGGTGATAATGCCACTCTTTTTTGCAACAGTAAGGATATAGTCAGACCACCAAGTGAAATCAACAACATCACTTAAGGATTTCCTCCCTCCATTTGACAAATTAACAGCCACTTGTGAGTCACACCTCTCTATGCAGGCAAAACTTGAAAGTGAACAGCGTTCTTTATCCAGCTTAAAAATGTCCAAGCATCCAGTCAAATCTAGAGTAGCCACAAACTTGCCCTGTGGTGACATTAGCACCTTTGGATATGCTAGCTGACCCACATAACCCTTTGGTTTGGAATATAAACCTTCAAAATGAGTAGAGAACACTGGTTCCAGATCTGAATTTCTAGTTTTGCGCCAAAGAGAAAGATAGCAGGATCCTGAAAGAAAATATATAACTACTTAATAAACAACTTTAAAAATAATCTTTGCCTATTTAGTGATATTTTAAAGGACCGATCGTCCATGTTTCCTGAAAGTGATTGAAAATTCAAGATTTGATAATATATAAGGATGTCTTGGACCTCAGGCCCAAACCCAAAATATGGATCTTCAAGCTTGCATATGGCTAATGGACATAGTGGTTTAGGATGCACCATTGGATTAGCCATTCTTAAGAGGTTGCTATGCCAAAAAGATTTAAGACTTTTCCCAGGTTTTTATAAAATAAAATATCAACCATTAAAGGAACAAAACAAAAAGAAATGGTCAAAAGTCATCTGGTCATCCTGATTTTTTACCAAGTAGAACTCCTAGATAGGATTCATCAGTTGTTTGTTCTATTCTAACAGTTGCAAATCAAGTATACAATGATACAATATATGATGTCAATTATATAGAGGTCTATTCAAATTCAAAATTTTGATTTCAAGATTGCGGAAAAAATAATTAAAAAAGAAAGTTCAAAACTGTACCAGATTTCCCATTAGATGTCAGTGAGACACTAACAGCACTGCCAACAACAACAAGCAAAGACAGTTCTGGACAGTAGTCAAAGCAGAAAACATTCTGAGGGAACTGCCCTTTTAGGGTTGACCCATTATTTGAGGAACGTGTGGAGGGAATGGATGCACTTGGCTCCTGACTGATCTCAATATGATGAAGAGAACCATCTGATGTAAGAACATTGAAGCTACACCTGTAAACATATCCATTGACTTAAACAGGTATGGAAGTTCTAATAATTTCTGAAGTAGTCAGACACATAAATACATAAACAAACTATGTTGATACTTAGAAACAAGAACCTCCAACCAGAAACTCAAGATTGACCAGTAACTGCTCTTAAAAAAATGTTCTTTTATCGATATATCAAGCAGAGGCAGCTAACAGAAAAAGAACACTTACAAGCAAGATCTCTGCACATCAGAATCATCCTGTGCAATCAAGCCTACTATTGGAAAAGAAACTTTTAAATATCTCTTTGTAATTCTTGTAATCTCTTCACCATTTGCTTTAATAAAATAGAGTGTATCAGTGTCATCAACAACTCCAAGAACATCATGAGATTCTGACCAAGTTCCATGAGTAAATGTACCGAGGCTGCTACCTAATGCATAGAATGCAAGTTAGAGAGAATTTTAGTGAGGAAAAAAACGCAATGAGACACCAACAAACCAGGTAAAGATGGAATTTATGACTGCTTAAATAGCTAAAGTATTTCATACTGCTAACATTAAACCATCAATAGCCTTCAATGTTTGCTTTCAACTTGTGCTAATTAAATTTCTACATGAACTAAATCACAGGGTGATTGTAATCATATTAGAGAACTCTTCCCTAATTTTGGTCATCCTAACTTGGCGATTTCAATTGTGCAAGGATTTTTCAAATTAAGAAAAGAAGAACCCAGTTGTACATATCCAAACCTAGTCATAGCCATCCTGACATAGAAATGTGATTTGTCCCCTAATTGACACTCATCTTGTCAACAAACGTCCAAGATGCTAACCATCAACAGGGAGAAGTGTTCTAAATATCACAAGGTGAAGTTAAATTCATAGACATAAAATAAATAAAATATCAATCCACTCCACACATTCTGCAAACTTATTCAAAGAACAATTATGTCTTTTGGTAATTGAAAAAAAAAAATTCAAACTAACTTCCTTTTAAAAAAAATTAAAAATTTCCTGCCTTTAGAGCTTATAATATATGATGCAATGTCATAGCATTCCAGCTCAGGAGTTTCAATACCATTATTAAATTAACATGGTTCCATGAAGACGGCAAGAGAATCTTACTAGTAAAAATGCCACATGGCTCCCGATAGTCATCATCCTTCTGCAAGATTGTTATTTGATTTCCAGTAGCTACAGCCACACGTTCACCATTTGGGGAGACAAACAAGGATACCCATTTCTTCATTTTTCTTGGACTCCTATATTCACTCCATTTCTCTTTAAGTTGACTAACACCTTCATGGTTTTAAAAATAAAAATAAAGGGGGATTCACGTGTCAGGGGGGGGGGAGAGAGAGAAGAGGCCATCAGCAATTTATGGTTCACCAAAACCAACCAACCCCATAGGAGCACGAACATTAAGATACCAATGTTAACAACCAGGAACACACAAATGAACATGTCGTTTTGGATTACATGTAGTGATTAAAGTGCACAAACAAGTACCACAGCTTCTTCCAATACAATGAAAATCAAGAAAAACAGTACAGCCATAATTATTTCTCTCTGAAAATCCTATTCTTCTAACCCAACTAGGATGTATCACAGTAATCATAGTATCATAAATCAACAATTACACATTTCCAAAATGATAGCAAGTTTCAGTCTTGAACTACAGTCTTCTTAATCAAATGCAGACATGAACAATAAGATTTGATTTGAAAGACTAACTAAAGAAAATTTTCATACAATGCAAGTATTGGCTAAACATAACTCTTCAATTACATAAACAGTAAGAACTGATACCAGAATACCACTGCTCCTAGAAGCAGCTGAAAAGTCAATTTAGGCATATCTGAAGATACAAAAGACTAGTTTATCCCCGCACAGTTTCCAATACAAATGCCAATACAGTCCCAAAGAAATTTATCGAAAACACTTCAACATCAACTCAACACGAACTTAAATTAAGACTCAGCGATTTAAGGTGTCAGTCTATATGTGTGTGTGTGTGATCAATATGAACTGTGTGTAATTGAACATTTTGCAGACAGTTAAGTAAGAATTACGACGTACCTCGAACCGAAAGCAATGATTGAAAACTTCCTTTGATACCTTCATTTGTCTGAATTGTAAATTAAAAAACGAATAAATAGATCGAAGGCGCTTCCTATTCGCGAATAATTGAGGAATTACTATGAAAGAACAGCCATTTTCAGATATATATATATATATATATAGAGAGAGAGAGAGAGAGAGAGAGAGAGAGGAGAGATCGGGGACCTGTTGAGGAGGATAATTGGAAGTGTAAGGCCTGGAAGCGTGAAGGCGTGTCTCGTAGAGAACTTCTCGCACAGTTTCCTCCATTACCAACGTACTGTGTGTTTCCCCAAGATCTCAAACCCTAGACCTCAAAACCTTCCAAAAAACCGCACAACATTTGAGAGAGAGAGAGAGAGAGAGAGAGGGTGGGGTGGCTCAACCGCTCAAGCCTTCGAGGTCGACCGAAACGAAACGGTGGCGTTTCTTCGGACCAATATTCAATAACACCAGTTAAAATAGACGGAGAAGAGGACTAATACGCCGTCGTTTAAAGAATTTATAAACCGCACCTTGGATTTCCGGCACTTCGTCCTCCCTGCTGGCTGCTGCCACCAATCATGGGCTCCAGTGCTTCACTCCAAAAAAATACATGGCCCACTTTGTATGTCTCTTAACCTTCTGGGCCTTTTGTGTTAAGACTGAGTCTCCTATTATCGACCGACGGCCCACAGTAAGATGAGCCTAGTTAAGTGCATTACCAGCCGTTGGGCTTCATCTTTTACTTCAGTTTTTCATTGGGAGGGGATATTGCAAGTAAACTCTAATCTTTAGCAATTAACCCCATAATCTTCCAAAAATACCCCCAATCCCATTTTAATCATAACAAAATTTATTTTTGCACCCCATAAACCCAAAATTCTCAAATACGGTCCAACTCCGGTAGCCGCATCTGTGGTAGGTGCACCTCCCTCTCCCCACTCCCCTCTTTCTCCCTCAATCCCACAAGTTTTTCATTTTTTTTTTTTTTCAATCTTCGAGTGGTCCAAGAGGATGAAAAAATTGAGAATATTAGATATCAGTATGAAGGCCATAAATAATTGTGTGATATCATGCAAAATTTGAAAAACTGATCATTTGATTAGATATTGTACTTATGTATGTATGCCATGTATGCCAAAAATAATAGTCATCCAACGGTCGGTTTTTCAGAAAATTCATTAAGAAAAACTGTGATAGTTTTCAGCAGTCATAGTTTTTTATACCTATATTTTAAAATTATGACATTTGATCACTGTGATTTTTGGCATATATGACATCTATAAGTACAGTATCTAATATAACGGTGAATTTTTCAAAATATGCATCCTACAATTATCAATGGGTTTCATGCTTACATAAGTTATGTAAGCATATGCTGAGTAAATCGGGACTAAACAATTTACAAGCCACAAAAATTGAACATATATCAAGCTGCCGGCTCCAAATGATGTGTCTCGCACTTAGCTTAAATACTTGAGCTCAACGCCTAGTTGCTTGTTTCATCACTGACCCAACATGGATTAGTTGTGCCTAAAATCATTTTTGGAATTTAAAATACTATTTGATTTAAAGAAATAGGGTAATAATCACTTTTAAATTACTTAAGAGGTGATAGGATGTTTATTTAAAGTCAGATCTTAACTTTAACTATAATTATTTTTAGTTTAAAAATTTTGATACGTGAAGAAATAATTTGGATGCAACTCTAAACAGACAATTTTTCAAAAATAATTTTTATAAAATCAATTCAAACGGAATCTTAATCAGCTTCCTTTTCGACACTAGAAAAGTTGCCAACAAAGAGAGTCTACCCATCATATTCACTGGAATTTATTCTAGTCTACACTGAGAAATGAAACTTAATTGACCTTCCAGTAATAGCGACACTGCTGCTGCTAATCCAACTTTGTCCTTAACTTGCACACTGTGACTGAAATTTTTATAAGCAAATTATTTTATAAAATAGCTCTATTTTGCCACATGGCGGCATAATAATTAAAAAAAAAATACTATAGCACCAAAAACTTGAACCTGGAATTAAAAACCACCCTAATGTGTCCTGCTTTGAGTGATGAGGTCCCTCCTCTCAAACTGCTTCTCTCTTTTTCACACACCATTCAAATCACGACACGTTAGGACGATTTTAAATTTCGGGTTAAAGTGTCGAATAATATAAAATTGTTGTAATTAAAAATGGCTGTCATATCATTGCTTCTATATATTAATTTTACTTTTTCTTTTGGTTGGGTGGGGGTCGGTGCAGTGTGTGGTGGAACAATTGTCATCATAACAATTGTTATTATAAATTAAATAATTAATCAATTGTAGGTACTATCTATTTCCTTAAATGCCTAAGAACCCCTATATATATATATATATATATATATATATCGATGAATTGATGAATGACTATATATTAAATAACTATATATATATATAACACATGCAAAATATTTGATGAATGAGTCTTTCTTCGTATCCATCGGTTCAGAATCTAGAGGAGTACGTTTCATGATGAAACATAAAAATAATTGTCCTCTTTTGAATAGGAATTTCTCTTAAACACACCATATATGGATTACCACTAATTTCAGTCAATGCATGTATCAATTCAGAAAGAAAGATAATATATAAAAGAAAATTAGAGAGGAACCTTTTTATTTTTCTGATCTTGGAAAAGAGATTCTGTTATCTTTCAGATTTGGTGCCTTAGATTTCCCCGAGGTCCTAGCTAGCTAGTTTCATAGTGAAGAGCTTAGACTAATAGAATTTATTAAAATAATCATGCACCTTAGAGAGAGAGAGAGAGAGAGAGAGAGAGACTCACATTAATTGAAGCACAGGATATAATATATATATATATATATATATATATATATATATATATGAGATAATGAATTATATATGTTAGATTCATAGTGAAGAGCTTAGACTCATATATAGAATTTATTAAAACAATCATGCACGAGAGAGAGAGAGAGAGAGAGACATGAATTGAAGCACAGGATCGGATGAGACAATCATAAACTAAACAAGAAACTGTTCCTAAAGTTATTAACTAATTAATTGTATTCAAAGCATTATATATGTCTTTTCTGCTAATGCTTTCCAGTGTTTTTTAGCCACTTTTTACAGGCACCAATGTGGGGGAGACCACTAGCTAGCTGGCTTATCCTACTAACCACTTTTGCACCTTTAGAAATTAATTAACCACATTTCTAAAAGAGTGTGTTTATAAATAAACTTAATTTCCTTGTTCGTACGTGGGCTGTGGATACTGGGGTGGGCACATTGTTTAACTATTTAAGAAAGCGCTCTCTAACTATATATTATCATGATTTTGTGGTTTGAATGAAAGATGCACCTTATTTTCTAGTTGATTAATTTGATTCCGTCTAAAGTTGCAATATATACATCTTCTAGCTTTTAACAATGAAAAAATATGAAAATTAGAATTATCATTTTTCTTGCAGTGTTAATGCTTTGTTTGGTTGCTGAGAATAAGATAAAAATGTTAATTTCTTTTATTTTCCTTCACCTTCTCAGCAACCATATTGACCATATAATTAATCTTCATTTGGTGTCATTAAGGACCTGTTTGTATTAACTTTTCTTAAAATTACTTTTAGATCTTAAACTTCCACTTGATCTAAGAGATAATTAAGGTGATAATCATTTTTGGACAACTCGAGGAATGATAGGATGGATGACAAAATTTTCACACTTTAACTTCAAAAGTCAGGAGGTCCCAACTTTTACCACAATTACTTCCAATATTAAAATTTTAATTTGTGAAGATATACTTTGAACATAAATTTAAAGAAATATATGACGAAATAGTTCACCAAAAATGATTTTAGAAAAAATTAGTCGAAATGTGCCCTAAGTATTTTAAAGAAGAATTAGCTAAGAAAAAAGAAAAGAAGATATATAGTTTGTGATACAAATTAAATTAAACCCAACTCATATATATATATATATATATATATATATATATATATAATGAGGGATATACCTCATTTTAACTAAAATCAGCTAAGACCTTTGAGTCATTAGATTAGAATCTTAAGATGAATCATGCATTAAAGGCTTGTATTCTTAGCTGATTTTAGTTAAAATGATGTATAACTTTTATATATATATATATATCTTTTGTTTTCCTTCACCTTAGCTTCTCAGCAACCATATGGACCATACAAGGTTGATTTGCTGGCAAATGAAATGGAATATATACCATTCTACACTTCTTTAAATGTCGACGATAAGAATTTTCGAATATAAAGTATGAAGTTATATAAATATGTCAACTCTTGAGCATGACATGTGTGTTACTACGCCATCGCTGACATGGCAAGACATCCGTACTATTTCACGTGCCATATAGCTAAAGCATCGTCCATTAAGCGGGTTTTTTATATATTTAAAACCACGAAAGGGATTGGTAGTGGATTCTTAAATTAATCTTGATCATGATAATGTTCCATATGCTTAATAATTATGATTTCCTACCTTATCCTCTGTCCTTGATCAGAGGAGCTAGCTAGGCATCCACAGTTTCAGGCTTTCACAAACCCTTGTTTTTCTTTTCCCTATATAAAGGGGAGAGGCTTCACTGTCTAAGCATTCAATTCAGTTAGCTTGTCTACAGGAAGAAAGCTCTCAATGAAAGAAGCTAAATGGCTAGCCATTTTTGAAGAAGTAGACATGGTGTGATATTGATTCGGCTCATCGTCTTTCATCACATAAAAGGTTTGGAGACGAGCCGAATCAATATCACTCTTGTATGCTTCTTTGTATCGAAACCATCATGTGCTGCTTATGCATAAGTGGCTCCTGATCTTGGTACCTTCATTTCCTTTGAAAGATTAATTTTTTTGGCTAGCCATTTTTGAAGAAGTAGACATGGTGTGATATTGATTCGGCTCATCGTCTTTCGTCGCATAAAAGGCTCGGAGACGAGCCGAATCAATATCACTCTTGTATGCTTCTTTGTAACGAATCATCGTCTGCTGCTCTCATGCATATGTGGCTCCTGATCTTGGTACCTTCATTTTCTTTGAAAGATTAAATTTTTTTAAATGTACGTATTTTTGGTACTGGAGAAAAGTAGATCGATCTAGAAAATGATTTTATAAAAACAACTGTTGAGCTCTTGCTTGTATAATTGTATTGAAAGAGCCTAGAAAATGAATTCTATATTTCTTGACAGGGAAATAAACATCCTCATGCAACCCTGAGTTTTCCTTTTCTTTTCTTTTATTTTTCTTTTCTTTTCTTTTTTTTCTTCAATTCTTTCTATAGAATTCATTTTCCAGGAAAAAAATTGGGTTTGAGTAGGTTGCTGCCTCAATAAATCTGCAGATATATCTTCTAATCTATATGATTTTGGGCTTAAAATCTTCATTGGTAGCTTTTCCAAATATATAAAGTTTATAAAGATTTCAATGGATGCATGGGTTTTCTTTTCCTATGAAAATAAAGTGCACGTCATTCACGTAGTTTTTTTTTATGAGCATGAAGATAACCATATGCATCACTAAATATCATATTGCTAGCTAGTACTGTTTGAATCCCATCTCAAATTATGCGCGTGTTTTTTTTTTTTCTTTCCTTGCAACCAAACAGTGCATTATTCCTTTTGGAACGAAAGTTGTGTTTTAAGGAAAAAAAAATTTAATTGCTGGTTATGCATAATTCAACTAGTTGCCGCGCGCATTCCTTTTCCTACATATCATTTTCTGCCAGAACAAGAACAAAAGTTGGCTAGGAGGCTCTTCCATGCTGCCTTTGTTTTTTACGAACAAACTCTTCCAAGTTGCCTAAAGTTGACGAGTTCTTGGGTTCAAACCTCTATATATATATATATATATATATATATATATATATATAGTTCCGTTCTTATGAAGTATACATGATTTTAAGCTAAAATCAGTTAAGCCTTATAAGCTGTTGGATCAACTGGACGGTGAAGATGAGGTGAGGCATTTAAGTGAAGTTAGAGCAGGCCCAAACTGCAACCCGCGAGTTGCCTAGACCTGCTTTTAACATGACCCGTGTGAAATTCCCCATTTCATCCAATCCAAAACCCTAACCCTCTCCTCTTCTTCACTTTTTCCGGTGGCGGCCTTCTCCTCCTTTTAGCGTTCTCTCCTCCGGTTTGTATTTCATACACAGTGATCCAACCTAAAAACCCTAAACACGGCCAGGGGCGGAGCCAGGATTTGGTCTTGAGGAGTGCCGAAACCATATGAATATGCATTTATTTTGATGATGTAAAATAGCCATTTTTATAATATAGGCATAAAATTGCAAAATTTTATAAAATTTTAAGGTCAAAATCGTAATAGTATAAATATTTATACAATTTTATTTTGTAATATTATTTGACTCAAAGAGTCCAACAGATCAAATTGTTCATTAATTCAAGTTTAGTATACTTGGTTCGAGTTCGCAACTATAATTTCAAATACATGTTTTAAGGTAATAATCTTCTTAAAAATCTAATTGAATATAACTTTCTTATTTTAAATTATTTTTGGGTGATATAAATTTTTATTAAACGCTCATAATCTCCTATTACAAATTACATAACTCTCATAATTTATCTCAATATTTAGATTTCTTTGTGTATTTGATTTCAAATATAAAAAAATCGCAAAAAATAATTCACATGGAATTAATTTCCCAAAATTTACTGCAAATTCCTTCATGATATACCAACATTATATAACTAGAAATTCTAACAAAAATAAAGAGTCTAGTATAACCAAATAATGTACACTATTTTCATATTTTTCATGGATGAACATTTCAAGCTTTCAAACTAGCATACATAATTCAAACTTACTCAAAACCATTATAAATAAGGATATTGATGTGAAAAATACACATTTTCTCGAACTTTGGTTTTGATAATTTTTTCCTTCATTCATTCTCTAAAAATCAAGGGGTGCCATTTTATTTGATCATGAATAATATATATAACATAAAATAAAATATGTATATATATATATAATATTAAGTTTTAAAAAGGCAAGGCCGGGGTGCCATGGCACCCCCTAGGGTGGCCTTGGCTCCGCCCCTGAAAGCAACCCTCCTTTCTCTCATAGCAACCGATGATCCCTTTTCTCTCCCCGGCGACGATTCCTCTCTTTCCTCTAGCGATCCCTTTGATTCTCTCTCTCTCTACCCATCAGCAAAAAGATTTCTCAAAACATATATGATTCTATTCAAACCCTATAATTTCTAAAACTTCTCTTTCGCCGTGTCTCCTTCTCCTTCTCCTATCTTTCTCTCCGACAAGGACGCGTACTGAAGCCACCATTGATGCTCCATCAAAGAAGCTCGTATGTGGATTCACAAAAAATATGAAGTAGATTCAATAAATTAAAAAAAAAAAAAAAACAGAAAACCCTAACTTTACATATATGTTAGGATTCACCACAAATTCTTCAAAATTGATTCACAAAATTTTACAGTTTGATTGAATTTATGGTGTTCACCGGTAAGGATTTTTTGGTGTTTCTGACGTCCGGCCACACCCTTCCTCGCGGGCAACCTCTACCTTGGTTGTCTAGGGTTTGGAAAGAAGGATCGTTAGGGTATCAAAATTTTAATTTTGGGGCCGGGTACTTCTGATTTTGGAGGTGGGTAGAGAGAGAAGTGGGTTTTGTTGAAATGGGTTGCGGGTTTGAACCTACTCCAAAGTCACTTAACTTCCTCTTCTAATCTCCACCGTCCAGCCGATCCAACAGCACAAGAGGCTTAGCTGATTTTAGCTTAAAATCGGGAATACCTCATAAGAACATATATAGATATATATATGGGCATCCACCGTCGTGTAAGGACGTCCTTACGCTCTTCTAATAAGGACATCTTCACTAGGAGAGGTATTTTAAAAAAATCGACCGTTGGATTAGATATTCTTTATATATGCATGTCACGTCTGCCAAAAATTACATTGATCCAAACGGTTGGTTTTTAAAATACAAGTATTTAAACAACTTTGAAAGCATCCAACAATAAATATTATTAAAGTGCATGTGGACCACCACTCTAACAAGTATTTTTAAGTTAAACCGCCATAACGTGCAATTTTTTGTTTTTTAAATTCATTAATTTCCTTTCCAGACGACTCAATAGGTACTCCAAAGTAAAACAAAATGCACGTGCTTTTGACATTTATGGTTAATCAGTTGTAAATCTTGATGGTGAATTAGCCACGTACGTACACTGACACTGCCAAAAATTTAGAATCTTTATTAATTAAATAAAAGCTCCCCTCCAAAAAACCATTTTTGTGTTTGTGTTTGTGTTTGGGTATGATTACTCAAAATGGTTTCATTGTTCTACCATGCCTCTACCACATGATAGTGGGATGAATAAATCATATATATAATTAATTTGCTAAGTCTGACCTTATTTTTAGGCCTACTTTTTACCCTCATTAGTGCCAATAGAGGATTTTTTCGAACTTCTTATTTTTTTGCTAATTAATAAGGTATCTAACATTTAGGCGCGTTATTTACTATTCGCACACTGGTAATATCATTACTCGCCCACTCTACATCAGCTAACACTAAAAAAACAAGAACTAATGGTTAGCTAATCTCACACGATGAGTTTAACTTCGGATATTGCATTTCCTGAAATATAAGCACCAAAAGCAACTCTTTTATCTTAATGAATTTTTTAGACTAATTCATCGAGTAAGTATTAATTAATTTGGGGTTCCTTTGGGCCAAAAAGAAAAAGGTATTTGGGGTTACGATTATATTTTAATGGGAAGAGAGTGTGAGTTGTTTACTTATGTTTGAGATCGAGAATCTAAGCTTAATCGGCTTATCTCTAAGTGGATTTATTTAACTCCTATAGAACTACAAAACATTCTAAATTGATATTAGCATTGCTGGTCTTGGTTGTTATTATTATCGTCTTTGTCTTTGTTTCTTTCGATTGTTTCTTCTCTTGTTTCTTTCACCTCCCCTAACCCCACCAGTAAAAGAGAGAGAAAAAAAAGGAGTAAAGTTACGACACGGGACACATGATATATACTCTAGTCCTCTAATCCTAAGAAACCTCAAACTTGTGAATTCGTACTACTAATTGTCAAAAAACTTCTATAAAAGAGTAAAAGAAAAAAAAAATGAAGGACGAACTTGTTTTCTCTGCAATTAAGTATTTGGTTTATAAGAAAGATATAGGAAAAAAATATCATTTTTATATTTTGAAAATGCAAGATGATTATTAAAGAAAATATTTTCTTGCAAAAAATGATTAGCATCGATAATGAGGTTTACAATTTTTTTTTTTTTAATAATTTCCTACAACAATTAAACAGAGAAAAATTGAAAGAAAATGATTTTGTCTTTTTTTCCTACTAATCAAACGAAGCGAGAAGGATTCTCGTGAGAGAAAGAAGGGTCTTTTTGGGATAGCTTCAACTTATGCTTTTAAAACAGAAGCAAAAGAGAAATAGAAGTCCATTAAAACAAAAATAGAAGTCAATTGCATTTGGAAACTTTATTTTTAAAAGTGTTGTTGACACTAAAAGTATTTTTACTGTCTGTTTGGATTCCATCTGATAAAGCTGCTTATAATATTGAATTGATGCCATTACCCTTACAAAAAAATGCTTTATTTTCATATTTGGCATTAATAAAAAAAATTATCTTCATAACTTATAATAAAATTATAAATAAGGTCGTAAATTTAAATGTATTTCATTCAATAAAATTATAGTGAAGTTAAGTATTTGGGACTAAAATAACTAAAATTATTAAAATTAATTTCATTCGCTAATTATTTACTAAAATTAGTAAATAATACCGAGTATGTTTCATTTACTATAATTATTTAATAATTTCATTTATTAAAGTTATTTTTCTACTTATAAAAAAATTATAAATAAGTTATTTGGAACACGGAGGGAATTTAATTTCAATGAAGTTAAGTAACAAGAGCAAGGTTGGTGTTTGCAATATTCATTAAACAAAAATAACTTATGCTTCAAACAAAGGCAGGTGTCTAAGTGCTTCATCCTAAAAGCATATATATATATATAAATAAATAAGCAACTTATCCACTTCTTTCATTTTTATCCATCCAAGTAAATTCAACTTATGTTTTTGGATACCAAAAGCAAAATAAGCTGCGTCTACTTCTCTTTACAAACAAACACTAACTACAACACAAAACATAATTAAAGATTGAATCCAATCTCCTCGAGTCCAAACACGCCTGGAAAGGCCTACCGTTACCGTAGCGCCATTTGCCCGGGTAATTTGAACTTTCGGTAAACCCTCGCGTTTACGTCATCTTGACCAAGTCCAAACTTAATACTCCATCGGTGTATCTTGTTATTATACGGGCAAATCCTACTATCGACACGTATCCCCTCCAACGGCTGGAAATTATAATCATGCTGACGTGGCGCATATAATAGCCTGAAAACTATCGTTCTCCATACGGAGGCGGTGTACTTAAAAATAATCCCATTCACACGTTCTTTCTACTCCAGTCTCCGTTCCAACGCGCGTTCAAGGGAAAGGAGAAGACGAGAAAATCATTTTCTTTTACTTGACCGGCGGGAATGGTCTTCTTCGTCTTCGAGGGAGCAAAACACTTCAACTAGCCTAATTTTCTTACTTGATTTTTCCGGAAAATTCTATCCATTTGCAGCAAACATCGACCAGCACGAAGTGACCATCGACATTAGCAGGTCAGTCTCTCTGTGTGTTTGTCTGTGTAGAAAGCTATTGGATTGTTGAATTTGAGTCAAATGCTATGTTTCGTCACTCCGTTTGGTCACTGAGAAAAACTAAGGAAAAGAAAAGAGGAATTTTCAATCTTTATGTTTTGTGTTGTTCTGTTGCTGAATAACGAACTATCGATTATAAGCCTAATAATTGGACTAGGCTCCTCGGAATAGAGGCTTCTGTAAATAATTAGAAAATCTGAGATTTGAGTTTCTTTTCCTTTTAAAAGTTTTCTCAGCAACCAAACGGAACGTACAAGTATAATCTTTGTGGAGTGTAGATTCAATTCATTTTGGAATATTTTAAATCCTTGTATGTAATGGTGATAACCAATTTTTAGAATTTGATATCAATGGTTAATTCTGACTTGTCTTTTTTAGTCTAATCCGAGCCTTTTGTATCTGTTTGTTTTGCCTGAAAATATTTCCAGTAATTGTTTTCCTGGGAAAAAGAAAATTATCAAGTGTAAAGATATATTTTTTCCATTCATCAAGACAAAAGGAGTCTTATAGGAATTTTTTTTTTCCTATTTTTTTCATTGAGAGACTATTTTCCATTGAAAAAAAGAAAGAAAAAACACACAGCCGCAGTTTCTGATGATTTTTTTTGGCTCTCACTGCTTGTGATAATGGGATGATAATGCAATGAGTGCTCTCGAACTTTTGATGTAGGTGGCTGAGATTGAGAACACATAACATATATATATATATATATATATATATATATATATATATGACTAAGTTTTCGCTTAAATGGAACTAAGGCTTCAACGAATAGACGGGGCTGCGCGTGATTGAGATTGTGAGATTTCTAAGCTAAATTCTTGTAGATTCTGCATGACATGAGTTGAATGCCGCTGCTATCTTTAAGAGTTATTCCCAAATAAAGTTCCTAAACAATTGTGTTACTACAAAATTGGGAATTAATATTTTTCCAATACAATCTCCAGCGCCTACATTTGCCCTAGGCCCTTTTGGCAAAATTGAACTGGGGATTCGAAAATTTTACCAGTTACATGGTCATTGTTATTGTGGGTATCATTCAGTAGGGCTTCTACCATTTAATGGTGTGGAATGTGCTTTGATTTGGGTTGTGGGTTGTCATTCTAAGCTTATTTTCTTTTGTGACGAGATGGAAAAGGACGAAATCGTTACTCTCTCACTCCTTTCAGCTTCAGAGTTACTCTCTCAAACTGTCCTGGCAATATTCGACACATTACACTATGCCAAAGCAGTGCTCATTCAAAAGGTTAATTTCAAGAAATTCTCAACATACTTGGAGATGATCGCATGTGTCCTTCAAGAGTTGTCCAAGTTGAACCTGAGCCATTCAGAGAGCTTAAAAAATGCTGTGGAGATTCTCAACCGGGAGATTAAAGTTGCTAAGCAGCTAGCCCTGGAGTGTAACAACAGAAACAAGGTCTATCTCTTGATAAATTGTCGAAGAATTGTTAAGCGCTTAGAGGGCAGTACGAAGGAGATTAGTCAGGCACTAAGCCTCATCCCTGTCACCTCCTTGGATGTTTCATCAAGTATATATGAGAAGATTAACAAATTATGCGAGAATATGCTGACTGCTGAGTATCGGGCAACAGTGGAGGAGGAAGAAATTATGGGCAAAATTGAGTCAGGAATACAAGAGAGGAATGTTGACCGGTCATATGTGAATAATTTGCTGGTCCGCATTGCTGAGGCTGTTGGAATCTCAACTGAGCAGGCATCATTAAAAAAAGAATTTGAAGAATTCAAGAATGAAATAGAAAATGCCATGCTAAGAAAAGATATGGCAGAAGTACTTCAAATGGAACAGATCATTGCATTTCTTGAAAAGGCTGATGCCACTACATCTCCTGAGGAGAGAGAGGCGAAGTATTTTAATAAGCGAAATTCTTTGGGTAGGCAACCATTAGAACCTCTCCAGTCATTTTACTGCCCGATCACTCAGGATGTTATGGTTGATCCTGTGGAAACTTCCTCCAGGCAGACATTTGAGAGAAGTGCAATAGAGAAGTGGTTGGCAGATGGGAACAATTTTTGTCCAGTGACTGCGACTCCCTTGAAAACATCAGTTCTACTGCCCAACAAAATTCTCCGGCAATCAATTGAAGAGTGGAAAGATAGGAACACCATGATTACAATTGCTTCAATGAAGTGTAAACTCCAGTCAAATGAGGAGCAAGAAATTCTTGATTCTCTAGAAAAGCTGAAGGATCTCTGTATAGGAAGAGTGTTGCACCGGGAATGGGTATTAATGGAGGACTATATACCAATTTTTATTGGACTTCTCGGTACAAAAAATAGTGAAATACGAAAGCATTCTCTGGTCATTCTTTGCATCCTTGCAAATGATAGTGATGAAAATAAGGTACTTCTTTTATTCTTTCCTTACTACTTTTTGTCCATTTCTCTGTTTTGTTGATGAGTAGGGACAGATTAACTAACTCCAATGCCTTGGTTGACCTGTATACATTTATTTGATGATGAAATTCATTTAGTTGTCTTTTGGTTACAATGCCCCCCATCTATATATACTTCTATATGGGTTTTGGAGTGTTCCTTGTTGTACATTATTTCTACCAACAGACACAAAACTTTACCTCCTTTTTTATCCTTTCAAATAGACAAGGATGATACTGTTATTAGGAAGAGAATGGATGGTTCTATTTTGTATGTATTTCATCAAATTAAAACCTTTTTTTTTAATTAATTTTGTCAGGAAAGAATTTTTAAAGTGGATAATGCCATTGAATCGATAGTTCGCTCCCTTGCACGCCAGATTGGGGAAAGTAAATTAGCATTGCAATTGCTGCTGGAACTATCAAGAAATAATATAGTCGGAGATTCCATTGGGAATGCTCAGGGTTGTATACTGCTTCTTGTGACAATGTCCAGCAGTGATGATACTCAAGCTGCCAAGGATGCACAGGAGCTTTTGGAGAAGCTCTCCCTCCTTGATCAGAATGTCATAACGATGGCAAGAGCAAATTATTTTAGACCTTTGTTGCACCATCTTTCTTCAGGTACTTTTCTAAATCTTGCGTCATTTTCCATTACCAGATGGAATTAAGAGGTAGTTACTCTAGTAAGCTCTTGGGGTAATCAAATACTTTACAATTGATATCAATTAAAAATTTGATCAGAATTAAATCCTATTGAAGTTGTAACACTTATTAGTCTATGAAAACTTGCACGTTTGAAACTTCTAACAATGCTAGTGTTTGAAATTAAATTATTTTTCCACATAATTGTTTTCAATGAAGAACAGGATACTTGACAGAGAACCCTAAAAGCACATATGAATAAAGTATTATTGTCAATCTTCATACAGGTTCAAGTTTGATCCACCAAAAGTTTTTTATATTCTTTATAGGCACAACTTACATTATATGTGTGTGTGTTTGTGTGTGCATGTGTTAATATATATAATGCTGTTCTTGTTGGATTTTAGCTAAAATATGCATGGTGTCTTTAAAAATGATAGTCTTTGGATCAAAGTTGTCCCTAGCAAAATTTAGCAAAATTAGATAATTACAAGCAAGCCAGATATTCTAAGTCACAAAAATGGACTTTAAGGAATAACCTCCGTATTTTCCTCCAAGAGATGAGAATGTTCTGTGGATAGGGGAAGATGTGTCTTGATGTCACATACCATAGGACTGGGCTACTTGATAGGAAAATCTGGTGAAGAACTATACAGTTCCACTATAGGACCAAATAATAAGATCTTGTTACATCTGTATACCAAAGAAGTGTTGGATCATATTCACTCCTGAACATATCATTCACATCAGTGAAGTATCTAAACTTTGGGTCCATCACTCCATTGTGTGGTTCTTTGTTCTTTTCTCTGTTTCATCAATATATATATATAT